>JAOUQT010000036.1:15387714-15401302 GCA_025769995.1 Xyliphius kryptos
CATAAAACTGCTGTTTTGCACATTTAAGGAATCTATACTGAACAAGAGTGAATATACACTATATTTCCAAAAGTATTTGCTCACCTGCCTTGACTCACATATGAGCTAATCCACATGGTTCAATATGACGTTTGTCCATCCTTTACAGCTAGAATGGCATGAACTCTTATGGGAAGGCTGTTCACAAGGTTTAGTGTGATTATGGGAATTTTTGACCATTCCTTCAGGAGAGCATTTGTAAGGTCACCCATTGATGTTGGACAAGAAGGCCTGGCTCTAAGTCTTAGCAAGTTCATTCACACCAGACTCTGTCATCCATGTTTTTATGAACCTTTCCTTGCGGACTGGTGCATGTTGGAAGAGGAAGGGGTCAGCTCCTAACCGTATCCATAAAGTTAGGGCCATGGAATTGTCCAAAATATCTTGGTATGCTGAAGCATTCATACACCTGTGGCCATGGAATTTATTGGAACTCCTGATGGGAGTGTGCAATTCTCATTTGTCTAGATAATCCATCCACATCAGAGATCTTACTTAACTCTTGTATAAAAGAAAATTACAAACTAAGATTTGGGACAGAAAGAAAATTGATCAGACTGATCTGATCAGAGGACAACTGAACTGATCAGAGGACAGGAAAAGAAGCTGTTCATTTGTCCTGTATGTCTCCAGGCAGGCTGGAGTGCCTTAGAGAGGAAAGTGACCACATATGACATTTTCTCCTGAGCCATTGAGTAACTCGGCCACTGAGGCCAGAATATGTGTGTGCGCTAGGTGAGTGCTGCGAACGGAGGGTTGTCAAGGCCAAAGGCAGGTGTCCATGCACTCCTCCTCTCTGTATCCATCACTGGGGAGAGAGGGAAAGAGGGAGCAGACAATTAATGGCAGGCTGCAGTGGCCAAGCAGAGTCGGCGAGTGGGAAAGAAGAGAGTGACGATAATAAAGTGGCTTTGGCTGGCATTAATCTCCCTCACACCACAGGCCTGTCAGGCTAGCCAGCCTGTGACTAATACCACACTTTGCATACACTGGTCACAGCACACTGCCAACATGCTAGCATAAGCCACACCACTGAGATCCACTCCATTTGACTTTCTCTGTATACAACAAAAGTGCTACACTGAGTTGGTATATAAAAACACTGAAGCATATATCATAGTTAGATCGCAGGGAAGTATGTAACACGGTTTTTATCAGCTCATGCATCTGTATCGTTTTCACACTATATGTTTCTTTGCAATGTTAGCATTGTAGCACTTGAAATGTAAAATGGATAAAAGCTCTGCTAAGCCTTTTTCTGGTGCAAGAAGTGCACAAAGTCTTAACATATCGAACTGATTATTAAGAATGCTACTGATACTAATACATAAATCTAATATTTGCTATAGAAGGTTTAATAAGCAATCATTGTTTCTTGTTTGACTATGGAAAAGAGAATCTGATGAATTGAAGTCTTTAGGTATCTTGTTGCCTTTGGCACCGGAAACACTGGAATGAAATGATATCTAGCCTTGCATCTTCTTCATTGACTGCTCTCTGTGTCATTTTTCTGTATGCACTGAACTGAACTTGTAGCATTGCAAATCATCTGATTGCTGACGTCTCCTTGAATTAGTGTGTTTACTTGCCTCCATTCTTTATACTGAACGCGGAAAAATGAAGCTCTTTAGCTAATCCAATTCTTACAGAGTATTGTTCTACACCTAAGACAAATGCTGTACGGTTAGAAGAACATCACGTTTCATGCATATGTCTGAATATAAAGTGTCAGGCTTTTTAGCTGTGGCCACTGATGTGTGGGGGGTTTGTCGATAACTTGTCCTGATCAACAGTATTTTACAGCTTTAAGTGCTCTCATATATCCCACGCTAATTACAACTTCTTGTCCAGCCTCTGTCAATGACCTGCTAACTGACATTCCTTTCCTGTTTGATTCTCTCTTATCTTAACATGTAAATCAGCGACAACGGAACATTAACACAGGTGAAATTAGCTGATTGGGGATATAATAAAACGTGAAAGTTGATATTATTTGTGTCTGCTGTTGTTTTTTTTTTCTAGATTCATTGCCATGATAAGGCTTGACACAAATATATTAAAATAGCGTAAATAATATATTGATTAATTTGTGATACACTGACATGGTGACTCGGGTCACACATGTCACGGACATTTGTGAATTAACCATATAAGACCTAAAAATGCATAGATACACACAGAGACACAAGACAAAGCTTGACCTGAGTATTGACTTGTACTTTCAAAAAAATAACTGAGACTAGTTTAAGACAAAAAATGACTCTGGTTTTATGTAATTATGTTATCCTGACAAGAGTTGTGATGGACTGGCCCATACTATCTTGGGGTTAAAACATGTGAAGCAGTATATATATATATTAGAGCATCCTGTAGAAGTCCACATAGTCAGTAACCAATGATGTATTCATGATTTTCTAATGTATCAACCCTAGGAGAGTCTATAACCGTATCTCCACCCACAGATGTCGAAGGCAAGTGGACATTATTAGACCACAGTTTAAAATAAGAATAACAGGGGCTAGGGTAAACTCGTGGAAACCAATAACAGGTAAAATAACCCTAGCTTCAACATTTTCCAGGGCCACCCCCTGCCCACCCAGCAACTCTGGGCGCAAGGGCAAAAAAAAAACCATAGAGCGAGCCACTCCATCATAGGGCACACATAAACACACTATGTATCACACACACATTTACACACTAGGGTACACATTAAAGACAGAAATTAACCTTGCGTGCATGTCTTTGGAATGCCAGAGGAAACTGGATCACCTGGAGAAAACCAGTGCGCACACAGGGAGTACATGCAAAATCCACACAGAAATTTCCCGAGTCGTTCTACCTGGGGATTGAACCCGGGTTCTTCTTGCTGTAAGGCGACAGCAAGAAGAATTAATGGCTTAGTAAACAGATCAGCATCTTTTCCATAATAATAGACACAAAAGAAAAAAAACTGATTAGTATAAAAGCAATATAGACAGAGTGTGCTGGGAAATGGAGTCTGCATGTGCAGCCAATTTTGTTAACTATAGAACTGAGGAAATCTGGTGGTAGAACCTTGAACTGCAGTGTTGCTCACAGAGCCATAGGAACTTACAGCTAAAACTAAATTAAAATACACTATATTTCCAAAAGTATTCGCTCACCTCCCTTGACTCAAATATGAGCTAATCCATAGGGTTCAATATGATTTCGGTCCATGCTTTAGAGTTAGGCCAGCTTCAAATCTTCTTGGAAGGCTTTCCACAAGGTTATGAGTTTGTTCATGGGAATTTCTGATCATTCTTCCATAAGCACATTTGTGAGGTCACACACTGATGTTGGGCGAGAAGGTCTGGCTCTCAATCTCTGCTCTAATTCATCCAAAAATGAATCAGGTTAAGGTCAGGTCTCTGTGCAGCTCAGTCAAGGTTACCCACAGCAGACTCTGTCATCCATGTCTTTATGGACCTTGCTTTGTGCACTGATGCACAGCCATGTTGGAAGAGAAAGGGGCCAGCTCCAAACTGTTCCCACAAACTTGGGAGCATTGAATTGTCCAAAATGTTTTGGTATGCTGAAGTGGCCATGGAAATTATTGGAACACCCGATTCTGATAATTTGGATGGATGCAAATACGTTTGGAAATAAAGTATATCAGTTTATACTTTGTTTGTAAATGAATATGCAGACTGCTATTTTTTGAACAGCTGATTATTTATTTTCCTAGTTTTCATTTGGAATTGAATGTGCAGTGCTCCCAATGCCTTTATATATAAACAAATGCTATTATGAGGATTGAGCTTATTATTGTGAACACAACTGTATGTGCTTTATACATACTCCCAGTGGAAAAGGTTTTGGAACCTGTGCAAGAAAGAGCATACAAGTAATACTATATACATTTAGCCTAATAGTATATGACCTGTTTTCTTATTGGTTGCATTTACAAATGTCAGTGTGAACGTCATAGGCTTGACATTATTACAGTTGCTGGTATAGAGATGCTGTACCAAGATTTTGTATTAAGTGCACATCTCGCACTATTAAAAGTTTTTTCCACTTATAGAAAAAATGGCTTATAGACATATTAACATGTCATTTGGAAGATTCTGATCGGATTAAGCTCAATCGGAATTAAATTTTATTCCGAACGAGAGGGGTGTTTTATGCTGTGACTTATTCTAAAGAATGCCTATGTACACGCTTAATCCGATCAAGACTCAAAAATAACCTGACTGCACATGTGTGGCAGTTGTGCGATTGGTTTGATTATAGTGCAGGCAGAAGTACTTGTTCTGTGCTTGTTTTTAGGGAAATTGCACCGCTGCTATTCCGAACAAAGTTTGGAGCATGTGTACGTTCGTCATATTCTGGTTATTTGATTTCCAATCCCTAAAATTTGTAATCGGATTATGAAACTTTGCACTTGTAAACATAGCTATTGACTTGCATATAGAAAATGTGAAACTTGTATATGAGTATGACCTTATTCCTGTCATAAGCATGACTATCGATGCTGAAGATGTCTTTAATCAATTTACTTTGATTTTAAGCATTTACTTTTCAGACTTTTATATACTCTTCAGATGGTAACACGGGGTTGTATGGCCATTCTCTCATTATAATACATAATCTAATTTATTTCTTGGTGTATTGGATGTTTTTGTTAAATTGAATATATTTTCAGTACAGGGGCTATTTTGCTTGTGGATGTGCTGTTAACAAGCTGATTTGAGTCTGTACTCATTTTGATCTTATGGCGTGATATACTTAAAATAAAATAAATATTTTCTGTTTATCTGTGTGTTGCATCTGCCTCCTCTGTAAAAATCAGCTTCCAGCTGCCACTGGCTGTTCACCTTGGCTTGCATCTGTGTAGCATATTGAGTCTATATAAGACTTTAGCATAACATAAGTGTACTAGGGGCTCCCCATTTTGTATTTTTCTGTGTTTAACACAACAATTTGACCTAACTTCTATACTGGTGACCCAGTTTACTCTGATTATTCCAGAACAGCAACATGGTTTTGCTTAAGTCAGGTCATGTCTGTATTATAGGTCTCTAGGATAATCAATGAATTATTAATTATGTTAATCAATTATTGCAAAATACAACTTTACTTTTTTCCACCAGGATCTCATCTTCTACTATTTTTCTACTTTACTCAAATGCTGTCAATATACGAGCATTATATTATAATTTAAAAGAAATAATTTATTTCATAAACTGCCTCATGTTCATTGTATCCCTCAAGGTATTCTGCCTAAATTAAACATTGCAGCCATTAAGCGAAATGATGCAATTATAATATTATAACTACAGAATCCTAATGAAGTGTGTAAAAATAACTTTCTCATGATCATTAAGAGAAATGTTCTTGACAACTGCTCAGCTACTAGCTGTTAAAAGTGTTTAATGGACCAGTTGTAATAGCAAGCATCCTGCTGACAGAAATTTCAGCTCATGTCATCGCTGCAAGCACAAATGTGATAAATTAGAACTTTCTGTTTTTGCCATAAAGTAGTTTTATTTCATTAAATCTATCTCTGTATAGGAAATTGCTAGATTCTTGACATTGTTGACAAAAAACTCTGCTTTTAAGCCTGACAACAGGAACTCAAGTGTCTGATTCTCCCCCAAACTAAGTAGAACTCACTGTTTATTTTTTTCTTTTTCTTTTATCTCCTTCTGCATCATCAATGAATACACTGGATTTCAATATTGGTATAGTTCTAACTTAAAAGACAGATTAAAGATTTTCTGCTGGTGAAAGCCAGTGAGGTGATGGTGTCTGGAGGCAGATGATATTCAGCTGGTGCTGCATGTTCACAGACCAACACTTATTTTTCTTTAATGGTCCCACTATCTCTAATCTGCATCATAACCTGATAATGCGTTATACTGCGGGTCTCAAACATGGCTGAAAACAAAACGAAATCAGCCTCAATGTAGCTTTGTGTCTGTAGGGAAATCTTTAGTGTTTTTAATCAACCAGATGGTTGATTATTTTTGCATTTCTGAGATGTTTTTTAAAGAGACCAATCAATATTTGACTAAAGACTACTTTTATATTACATTTGAAGGGCAGGTCTTTCTAGTAATTCTAGTGAGGTCGACTATGTATTTTTCTGCTTTCTCATTTGCAGTGTTTTACACACACATGTAATGCATGGCTGTTTAATGGGTTTATGAAATGCATTGGAACTTAAACACACTAACATTGCGGTCAGGAACATGCGAATGGTATGACAAATGTAATGAGAGTTAACTATACAAGTGATTATGTAAATGCATAAAATAGTGACCATTATTGAACCTTACATACATATACACATACATACATACATACATATACACACACACGCACTACTTTCTGGCATACAATATAATCATTCACCAAAGATAAAATCACCCTATATATCTGTAGCTGTGGTATGCAAGTGTGTATCTAATCACGCTTTTATTCTAGATAATGAATGAACAAAACAAATCTTGATTAGATTAGTTATGGTGTATGATGCTATTACCTGGCCGTATGATTATGTTTACATTTATAGCATTTATCCAACGCTCTATTCCAGAGTGTCTTTCATAAGTGCGTAATCATTAAAACCCGATTAACCCCGTGGTATTTAAAATCTGTAAAAATGTCTGGTGTCTGGATTGTGTTATGTTTGTGTTAAGTTCTTCTGCACCATTCAGGAATTTCTGGCCTTGATGGTACAAGTCAGCTTTTAGAATGCTTTCTGTCTAAATGCTTATAAATGTTCATTAAAGTCTAAGCATTGGCTTGGCAACTCTCCACGCAGATGTTTTGTATTTAGAGTATATAAATGTCCCCCAGTAACGGTATGTTGGCAAAAGCAAACTGTTTCAGACAATGTGAACTTCTGCACTATGCACATATTTTGCAGAGTATCTGTGGCCATATATCATGTATGCATAATTAGCTATGCTCTGGCATTTAATTTCCTTTTCTGATGCTTTTCCACTGGGATTCCAATCTGGGAAGCTCGCCCCTTGTTGCACAACTTTAGTTTGATGATGGAGAATCAGATCTTCATTTTAGTTATTCAGCTGATTATCATGGTGTAAATAAGTATTTATGTAATAAATAATTTGATAAATCCTTTGTTTACTTTTTTTACTGACTTGTGCTTTCAGGTTGTCGCTCTCATATAAGATGTCTACAATGGTGTATCCTCGTGAAGAGAAACTGGAGAAGCTAACGCAGGAAGAGATAATCTCAAACACTAAGCTGGTGATCCAGGGCTTGGAGGCACTGAAGAGCGAGCATAACTCTATCCTGCACAGCCTGCTAGAGACCATCAAGTGCCTGAAAAAAGATGAGGAGGCCAACCTTGTGCATGAGAAGTCTAACCTGCTTCGCAAATCTGTTGAGATGATTGAATTGGGTCTGGGAGAGGCACAGGTGTGTCTGCTTTACTGGTTTAAAATCCTGCAAATTAAAAAAGAGCTTTATTTTTCATATAATTACATGTATGTATCTTCTTGAACCACAACCATGTCCTACAAATAGTAATTGTTTTAAAGCAATTTTTAATAATCTAATGATAGAATAAGGAACTCTTCGGCATTGGAAAAAATCATGGAAAAAGATCTGATGCACTCATGCAAGACAGCCATTCTGTTTCCTTTTTCTCACTCTCCTTTATTTATCTTGCCATGCATATATGTGTATGTGTCCCTGTGCAGGTCATGATGGCTCTGTCCAATCACCTTAATACAGTGGAGTCAGAGAATCAGAAGTTGCGAGCGCAGGTACGGCGTCTGTGCCAGGAGAACCAGTGGCTACGGGACGAGTTGGCCAACACTCAGCAGAAACTGCAGAAGAGTGAACAGAGTGTTGCACAGCTGGAGGAGGAGAAGAAACACCTGGAGTTCATGAATCAGCTCAAAAAGTATGACGATGATGTTTCACCCTCGGTGAGTGAAATAACTTTGAGTTTAAGCTGCAGGTGTAAACATAATTTTGCTTGCTCTGGATCTTATACTCGAATTATTTATATTGTTGTCAAAATACTAATAGATGTAAGATTATTAATCTCATATTAGTATTAGAATTTTACTTGTTTACTTTATTTAAATGAGTCTTATATCCACTTTTCCAGTAATAAGGTTCCATGGGTTCCATAAGGTTTCTGTGGCATTGATTTAATACCCTTCTCATGGTTTTCACCATGTCTAAACCATTTCTTTCCATACGCTCATTTTCAGTTTCATGTTGCTTTAAATGATAATGATAAAACATTGCCACCTCTCTGAAAATGTGATTCTCAAGCTGTGAGTGGTAATAATCATGCAGTAGGTGGAGAATATATTTAGACGGTGAGCTCCATCATTCCTGAGTTCACTAGTTATGTAATAGTGATATAATTTTAAGAAAGGTGTTTAAGCCCAGCTTTCTAAAATAAACTGTTTATAAAAACAGACTGGATTTCATGTTTTTTTTACATTTTTTTTTACATAGTAGTCAACTATTTTGTACACCTCCATAGACCAAACTGTTTGTGTACACAATATTAAGTTTTCATCCGACTCCTTAAGCTTATTTAAAAAATGTAGACTGAATGCCAGTGATGGATGTGTGTCTCAGTGAATGGAGAACTAAAATTACTTTGAGCCCTCGATTTCTTACTCCACACTCATGAAGCATTTTTTAAACGAGATATTTCCAAGTTCACAGGGATAGTAAAACAATTGGTTCAGATATGTATAAAACTGAAGTTACACAGGCTTATCACATCATAATGCATCTGGCTGTAATGTCCTAATTTTTAGCAAATACTTAATAATTAGTTAAAACCAGCCATTAGAGAGCACAAGTCCAGTGTATTTTTAGTGCAGGTCCCAAGCCCGGCCAAATGGTGAGGGTTGCATTAGGAAGGGCATCCGGCGTAAAACATTTGCCAAATCTGTGCTGTGCTGTGGTGACCCCTGATAAGGTGGGAGAGGCCAAAAGATGAAGACTTAATTAGTTAATACTTGTGTATGTATCTGTAATTTAGATGAGGAACTATCTAACTACATTTCCAGTAGTATTTAGTAATTTGCTGAATACACTCTGATTATCCAGGTTAAACACTTACAGCTACAAGACTTGTTGAGTCATGAGGCTCAAATATGATGAGCTCTAATTTGTATGAACTATGAAAGAAACAGTGCACAAATGGTGGGTGTATTGCAAATGAACTACAAATTTAATATTGTGTGAATTATGTTACGCACAGTCTGTAAATTTAATTGCAAAGCCACTAAACAACTTCGATATTAACCTGTCAGTGTCTTTGACTATTTTAGCCATTAATGACATCACATTACTTCTGTTTTTGCCTTTTTATAACGCATTACGAAATTTTTACGAGGCCAATATTAGCTTTCTTTGTTGTTTCAATGTAATATACTTTGTCGACATATTTGTCTAAAAATACACAGAATTCCTTAAAACAAGACAAACATTTTTAAAACAACATTTCATCCTCAAATTTACAGAATGATGGTAGCAAGAAGACATTATTAATACATTTGTATGCATCATGTCACTACTATATTTCAATATAATGTTTGCTAGTTTCTATATCGTGTGTGACTAAGTTTGCCAGATGTTCATATACTGTATGCTATAAGGAGTGGCTGAAATAATATTATTTGTTTAGTTAATAATACATTTGTTTATCAGTATTTAGATTTGATTAGGATTATTTGCTGGCTTCAGTGTTTTTGACTTTGTAGTTCACCTTCCTCATGCTGGCAGAGAGCTGAGCTGCTTAGATCAGCACTGCATTCGGGTTAAAGCAGAGCCCTGGGGATTTATACTGGGTTAACTCTCCTCTGCATTTTGATGTTTCTATAAAATCTGTTCCCATTTGACTACTAAATAAATCCTCAGTAAACATCTAGCATGTTTGTTGCATGCCAGAATTTATACAAAACGATTTGTGATGTGAATATGGCAGAATCTTTAATCTGCAAAATTTTTAATTGACCCTATTGCGAGAAAATGTTTGACCAGCTATTGATTTGTAGGGTATGTGCTGTGCAGCATTTTGTGCTTTGTCAGTAACTCAACCTTCATCAGAAATAAACCGAAATGTAATCTGACGTTTGGAGTGAAGTGTGTTTATTTTTATGGCAAGTCGTCGAAACCTATTTGGGTATGATTGGACACAGTTGTCCTTATGCGTTTGGTCATAATCAGTAAACTGAAATGATTCCAAATATTACTCTATGACCACGTCAGTTACAATTTAATCGCAAGTTCTAGCTTCTGGTAATTTCCAGTTATTTGTTGAGCAGATACTTATATCTGTGCCATGCTTGCAGTCATGCTAATGTGTGTGTGTGTATATAATTAGCAGATGCATATATCGGTTCATTTGTTTTCTTTCCTCTCTGTGCTTCCACTCCAGGAGGAAAAAGATGGTGACCCACCTAAAGACACTTTGGATGATCTTTTCCCTAATGATGAAGAGGAACATGGCCAAGGAAGTAAGTGAATAACTTTCCCTTATATACCTAATGTTACTTTGTTTAGCACTTGCACATGCGTTACTTGCTTATGTACGTATATACGTATGTGACTGAAGTATGTCCATATTTTCTTTCCCTTCAGTGCAGCACCAGCACAACAGTGCAGCTGTGGCAGCGGCGCAGCAGGGAGGATATGAAATCCCAGCCCGTCTGCGAACCCTCCATAACTTGGTGATCCAGTATGCCTCTCAAGGTCGATATGAGGTGGCTGTTCCTCTGTGCAAACAGGCTCTGGAGGACCTGGAGAAAACATCAGGCCATGATCATCCTGACGTTGCCACCATGCTCAACATTCTTGCCTTGGTGTACAGGTTTGTAGCTGAATTCTGTGTATTCTTTTATTAGGATGCTTATAGCTATTACATTTCTGTATTTGTCCTTTAATTCAAATGTTTCTCCTTATTTCTGAAACTGTTGTTGATTTGCTTGTACCAGTGAGACTCAAACAGCAACTACATATCTTGTCTCTCTCAGGGATCAGAACAAATATAAAGAAGCAGCACACCTGCTCAATGATGCACTGTCCATTAGGGAAAAGACTCTCGGCAAAGACCATCCTGCAGTAAGTTACATCTGCTTTAAACCTTTACTTTCAGACTGCATTTTCACATCATTACCAGAATGTACACTTTAGTTGTAGTACTTTTCTAGTTATACAGTGGACCCAAATAAAGTTGGCTCCGACAAAATCCAAGTAATTTATGGGGAAGAATGTAAGGAGACGGAAAGCATTTGGCACATTCGTTATGGTAGCAGTTACTTGGAGTCATCTAGGTGAACCTCAATGTTATTATAATGATGAGAGCCAGTTGAAAAACTTACTGTGTAGTCTTTGGTCAGTATTTGTGAGACCATCCTTTGCTTCGCATTTATTTACTGTAACACGTCACATATCCCATCTGTGGATATACAGAAACAATAGTTGATAGATAGATAAAATAGTTTCCCCGGTTTTTCAGATTTATAAAATTGAGCCTGCATTGCAGGGATTTTCTTAAGAGCAGGGTTTGCTCCTTTGTTACAAGAACTTAAATGATGCTAAATGCTTTCACTCCACACACCATTGTGAACCATCTTTGAAAGGAGCTATATACGTTGAATGCATTATTATTATTATTATTTAAACTGCAGGTATTTCCTTATTTCTATTAGATATCACACAATCTAGCAGTTGTGTCTTGTTTAGCGATATGGTTCACTGGCAAAGGATTATCACAGTTGACATGAATGTATTTTTGTGTTTGATGTGTTGCAGGTGGCTGCCACCTTGAATAATCTGGTTGTGCTGTATGGCAAGCGGGGCAAATATAAGGAAGCTGAGCCACTGTGTAAGAGAGCCTTGGAGATCAGAGAAAAGGTAAACATACTCATGCAATGAAAAACATTTCAGCTCTCTATGCAATAATCAGGCAGGCACCATGGGTTTTATGTCCATAAACCGTACTATCTTGTAAGGTGCACATTTTAGCACATACAATAATCATAAGGTGTCATATGGTATACACTAAGCATGGTTCCCTTCAATCGGACCAGAGCATTATTGTCCATATTCCTCTTACCTTGGTTTGCTCTCAAACTGCACGAAAGGGAATTGGGGCGGGTCTTACTTTCGTCGTCATCGTGTGACTGTTTATACGTTCGTCAGTGAATGGGATTTGAATTTGGGATTTTTTTGGACTTGTTTTGCTCACACTGACACAGTGCTCTCATATGCCTTTATGTATTAATTTGTTCATTTTATCAGCCAATTCAGAGACACCAAATAACCTATCATGCATGTCTTTGGAATGTGGGAGCACTCGAAGAACACCCACGCGAACACGGGGAGAACATGCAAACTCCACACAGAAATTTCCCGAGTCGCCCCACCTGGAGCTCGAACCTGGGATCTTCTTGCTGTGAAGTCACAGCATTATCCAGTCTGCCACCGTGCAGCCCCCCTTTATACATTTAATCATTATAAATTATGGTGATTGGTCTGCACAGAGAAAAGTCATAATTTCGTACTATATTTGTTACATTCATACATGAGGAATGTTGAGTTTATATTTCATGACTTACACTAAAGTCAGCTTAAAGGAACCCTCCCAGATATTAGCATATTTGCTTGCAGAAATGGTGAGCACCTAATGCCTTTAGTGAGATTTGTTAGATTCAGCTTTTATGAGATCATGTCGAAACTGAGCAAACAGCAGAAATCTTACACCTCTTTGAATAACCTCCTTACTGCTAGATAGAGCAGTGGGGTTGGAGTTGAGCTCAGTATGACTGTAACCCATCCAAGTGTTCTCTGTCGTTGTTTGATCAGTCTCCGGTTACAAATGCACTTGCCTTAAAGAGCTCTCTAATCACATTATTATGTCAGCAATATAAAGAGAAAAGTCAGAATATCTTAAAGGTGTATATGTGTGTGTGTTCGTGTGTGTGTTTTTCCTTTTTAGGTACTAGGAAAGGACCATCCAGATGTGGCAAAGCAGCTGAATAACTTGGCCTTGCTGTGTCAGAACCAGGGCAAGTATGAGGAGGTGGAATACTATTACTGCAGAGCTTTGGAGATCTATGAGCGCAGGCTGGGCCCTGATGACCCCAATGTTGCAAAGACTAAAAACAATCTGGTGAGAAGTACCCTTTATAGCAAAATCCCTAAGGAATTAGTAGCTGAATAGAGTTGTTACAGAATTATGTTAGTAGTAATGGTCACACCCATATCATCTCAGTCACACCCTCTACGTTTAGTAATGGAATGCTAGTCAAGATGCTGTCTGGGCTAAACTATGCCTAATGATTTTATATGAACAAAATAATATTGCAGTTATAGCTGTTTGAACCAGAACAAAATAAAGATTATTACATAGATAAGCTTAAATATACAGGGGTTAGACAATGAAACTGAAACACCTGGCATTTTAGTGTGGGAGGTTTCATGGCTAAATTGGACAAAACTGGTGGCCAGTCTTCATTAATTGCACATTGCACCAGTAAGAGCAGAGTGTGAAGCTTCAATTATCAGGGTAAGA
>JAOUQT010000036.1:15446964-15460617 GCA_025769995.1 Xyliphius kryptos
CCTGCAGCATGGTGTTAATTCTGCTCGCATTCTGGCTGGAGGATTTCACTGCTCTTGCATCATCTGCACACAGAGCCGCTTCTCTTTTTTTCAGTTTCGGATCTGTGGATACGCTCCTCCTCGCCCTTCCCAAATTCTCTCCCTCTCCCTCTCCCTCTTCCTCTCTCTATATTCCGTCTGCTATTCGACAATGCCACATGATCAATGCTAAGCGTTTTGTTTACGTGGAGGCAACATGTGTCACCTCAGAGGTCGTGCATAGCCACGGTGCTCATGACAGGAAGTACTGCAAGATAAATAAGCAGCACCCCACGAACACATATGTAAATACGCCGAAGAGCAGACAGTCCATTTTTCAACCGCGGCAGCAGTGCGGCTATTGTCCATTTTTATCGGAAGGGATTGCTGTGGGGGTCGGACATCAGGCGGAGAGACAGTTACTCTCTCTGAGCGATGACTCGATGATGGCAGAGATGGGAGAAGGAGAAGCGCTATGTGGGGGAAATGCAGAGAGACGAGAACCGAGCCGCCTGCCAGCACTGACCTTCGCATGGCCCTTATTAAATACAGCGGCCCAGGAGTAGAAACTCAACTGGGTCAGGACAAAACCATTCCTTCTTACCTTCAGGGCACTGACCTGGAAGTGCTACGTTTAAAAAAAAAGCGCAGTTGCCATTTTGTCCCATTTTAGACTGCATGCATGTGCGCACTTAATCCAACACCTCTTCATACCGGTTAAACGCTTTTCAGGAAATTGCCGTAGGACATTCTGTCCAAAAAAAAACAAGATTAAGAGGAAATCATTGAACAGGAAGTAATGTAGTACACTGAAAGGGTGGCAGGTTGGCGCAGTGGATAGTGCTGTTGCCTCACAGCAAGAAGGACCAGGTTTGATCCTCGGCTGTGGTGACCTGGAATATTTTTGCCTGCATATTCTCCCCGTGTCCGCGTGGGTTTACTCTGGGTAGTCTGGGACAGTTGTAGGCTTGTGGTTAAGGAACCAGCCTTGCAACCGGAAGGTCCCCCGGTTCGATTCTTAGTAACGCCAAGTCACGGCTGAAGTGCCATTGGGCAAGGCACCCAACCCCGAGTTGCTCCCCGGGCGCTGTGCAGGGCTGCTCACCGCTCCGGGCACGTGTGCTCACTTTACCAGTGTGTGTATATGTGTGTTTCACTGCACGGATGGGTTAAATGCGGAGGACAAATTACGCTGTGTGCAAGCATAGTGGCAAAACAGATCACTTTCACTGTAAGGGCAATTTAGAAACACCAATTAGTTTACAAATTTTTTTTCATCGCACAGACACAAACTTCAAACAACAAGAACTCGGATCCCCCACCCAGGAATCGATTTACCCTGCTACCTTCTTGCTGTGAGGCAGCAGCATTACATTTTATAGCACTGTGCCACCATTCTTTATAGGTACTGGACCCTTATTATAGTATTGGTTGGTGGACAACAATTAATGCCTTCAGTTCTTGGGGATTTTACTTAGTCCTCGCTTAACATTAATAACAAGACTGTGTGTGTACAATGTCTCTATCACCTCTTTTGTTTAAGTGCCATGTACAGTATTATGGTATTGAATGAATTGCAGAAAGTATTCTTAAATGTGAGTACCATGCTTGGAATGGTAAAGAGCTTGGATCCGAGGAGGCTGGCTGTTTTCTGAGTGCTCCTTTTGTTTATAAAGGTGATGCTTCACAACCGCTTCCTCTGAATAGCTACCTTTGTCATGCTTGCTCTAGACTGTTAGCTCAGGAATGTTGGACGCGGTTCAGGGACTGGTAGAGTCAGGAGATTACTGGCGCATAGTGAGACTGTGATAACTGACACCGTCTTTTACTACACGCATCTCACACACCCGTTGCTATGGTTTGAAGGGATCCCATTCTCTTTCGTTGGTTCACTCACTTTTCATCCCACCATGAAAATTCTATTTAGAATACGTCTTAGTGGCAGTAATTGTCTTAACACAAGGACGGTTGAAAGGTTAGCATGTAAATAAGTTCTTAGCAAATAGCAGTACCACAAATGAACAGTACTGGTTATACTTCTGTGTGTGTACAGTGTTGCAGTGTGTCAGCGTATGTGCACAGACACAGTATTGTGTCATGTTTTGATTGTTGCATGCAATGCTGGGATTTGTACTTAAACCATGAGAAGAGTGCACGCATAGAGCATGGCTGATTAGACTATAGGTTTTAAGCATTCAAGTGTAATTTCTGGTTCACTGCCAATTTGGAGAACATCTCCCTGATGTCCTGAAAAGTGTTTTGGCCCCATAGCTTTTTGGGTGCACGGGAGTGTGCAGCACTTCACTTCTTGATGGTCTGATGATTTTGAAATGCCTAACATGCTCGGTACATGCTGAGGCTTCGAATAAATATCTCTGCATAAAAGCCATTAATCTTAATCCATGTCTTATCAGCAGTTAAGGAATTCCTAAACCTATTACAAGGACGAGACTGAATGGGCATGTCTGCATTAGTGTCTTTGAGTGTATAATGTATGAATTTATACACTGAACGATCACTGGATTATGAACACCTGGCTAGTATTAGGTTGGTTCCCCCTTTTTCTGTAGTCTGTAGATGTTGCAAGTTTGATTCTCGCCTCTCAGATCAACCACATTTGCTGGCCAATGGATGCTTGTTGCTGGTTCCTCTTCTCTTGGTACTGAAAACAGGCACCTGACCAGCTGGAAACTGCTGCCTTTTCTGTGAAGTGGTCAGGTATTATACCTTCTACTAGAGCTGATAATGACATAACCATCTACTGGAGCATTTTATCAGTGATATTTCAGTGATATTTTAGTGATGCCATACATTTATGGGTTCCCTTATGAGCCTCCTCAAGGAGTTTTACTCATCTGGGATAAAATGTTTCTGTAGAGCTGCTTTGGGACAATGTCCATTGTTAAAAGCGCTTTATGAATAAAATTGAATTGAAATGAATTGAATCGAATTGAGTTCATGAATGCATGGTTTGATACTGTAACTAAATAAACAACGTCCTGTTATAAGTAATCTATAATGTTAATAATCCTAATGTAGTATTGTTTGTATGTAGGTAACAGGATTGCCACTTTCATGTGTACCTGTATAAAAGCTCCCTAATCGACCTTTAACCTAAAGTGTGTTTTTTTCATGTTGGTGTCATGGTATCTTCCTCAGTTGCTGTGGAAACCGTGTCCCAAAGGAAGGCGGTGATAATAAGAAGAAAGGAAGGTGTTAAATTACCAAGGCTATAGATTTTATAACAAAACACTTTTTTAGATTTTTTTCAATATAGTCTCACTTACAGTAACCGTGAGTATATATCCATTTTGTCTGACAAATGAAATAGACTTTCTTAAGGTCTCCTAGGTTGGTTTGTGTTATGCATTTCCCCGTGTTACTCGAGACAAATTATGGATGAGCTAAAAATATCATCTGTTCAACCATTCGTTCACAGGAAGATTATTGGATTATTTTTTAAGCTCCAGGGAACAGAGGTAGCAATTTGATCTCTGCCAATCTGTCTATATGTTGCTCAATAGAGTATGAGTTTTGAGCTTTTGTAAGAACTCTGCTATGTGTGCCCAATTCCCTGTTTGTGAATGAGTTTAAATATTTAAGCTTTGTATAGTCTAACTATAATAGATGTTAAGTATAAAAGATGATAGATAATAGATGATAAGTCTATATAAAGCCACTTATGATTCTCAGGTTCCTGTCATTTGCAGTCTCCCACTCACTTGTACCTGTTTCTTGGTCATCGTCCTTGACTTCTTTATTCATTATATAGTCCATTAGGCTCTTTCAGTGCTTTCACTGATATGTTTATGTTTTGATCTACGCTAGTCAGTCATCACCGAGGGAGGCTCAGGTGTCGGATGGCAAACCCACATGCTCTGGAATGTCTGTGAAAGGCTGAGGAATCAAACTGAATCCCTTTTTGCTCTCCCAAGGCTATAGCAACACTTCTTTGACCCTTCTTGTGAGATGAGCAAGGACAGATGAAATCAATAGCTGAGATCTACTTTACCCTGAGCCCTTTCTAGCCCGGCTATAATTGAGCGTGTGACTGCTGGTGAAATTGATTTTATGGAGGAGGGAAGGTAAAGACTTGGGTTTGTTTTGAAACTGACCACAGTGAGTGAAATGTGAGATTAGCAGTAAATCATTAGCTGCTGTATTAGTGTCTGCATTGATGTGAAAGAGGAGAGTTTATATTTAACCCCCCCCAAGAAACGAGTGATGTGTAAAGAGGACCCATGTATTGTGTTGTACTGCTGTCTCTGTCTTATAGAAGCATGTATCTGATTTATTGATTAACATTCCTTAGAACATTGTATGATTTTCTATTCTTGATGGGCAGTCCTGAATGTAGGTTCATGTCAGGATATAATACCGTTTTTCTCCTGGAGAATTCTTTTATCATCCACATGGTTTATTAATTACCGCACACAGATCTTGGGGAACAGTCTCCACAATGTGGTAAACATCCTCTGTATGCAAGTCGACCCACACCCACTGCAGCAGCTCTAACTGTTCGCCTCACTAGTTTGATTCTCTTGTATCTTCATCACATGTGAGCATCCACTGTGTGACCTTAGTTTGAATATCCATAAGTGCAGCTGTTGCTAAAATACTGGCACCACACCACTCTGCTCCAAATATCTCTCTGTGATTAGAATTGCTTTATATTAGTACACTGAGAACCAAAAATTTAACTTTATACATATTGGAAGATAAAGAGCCTTTTTGGAATTGCATCAATATTCAAAACATCTCTTACACAGTGCTACATAACAGTGGCAAGTATTGTTTGCTACTTGTGTGTAGCTTTAAAGTATAGGTTTCCTCAGGTTTTCCAATATACTGATAGATATATATATATATATATTAATACAGGGTTTTTTTAACACCCCAATATTAATTTATCTTTATTTTCTGTAAAATAATTAAACATTAATACATTATTCTTTATTTTTTTATTTAGAATATATTGTATAGAAATAAAAACTATATTAAGGATTCTGAGGTTTACTGGCGTTTTTAAACACACTGCTATTATTTTGAACACCAGGTATCTCAAGGCATGTAATGTCATACATTGCCATCATCCTAATGGACATTACATACTGGAAACCTGGGATCTCCATTGAGTGAATCTCTCTTTATTTTACATGAACTTAATTGTGATTGGTTGATACTAAAGACAGTCCCAAATATAAATACAAACTTTATTTTATATACACCTTTTTGTATTGGAAAATGTCTGTCTCTTCCAGGTAATTGTATTTTTTTATGCATAGTTGTCCTATGTGTGTGTATTTGAGGAACAATCTCTGTACCTGCTTCTTTGATATATTGTGTGCCAGTGTGTTCAAATCAGTTTCTCATACAAATAATCTGAGCTCTGTTAGCAGTCTCCCCCCACCTTGGTACAGACATTTTGTATTATTATTATAAAATAACATACTAGAAGTAATTTTCAGCATCTCTTCTTAAACCTTCCTTTGCTGTCCCTGTACCCTGAGATAAAGATGGCGCGATCCTTTAACACCCCCATCGGCTCTAGTATAATCATCTTATAAATAGGACACCATGTACATTTCACAAGTAATAAAGTAATATGCTCTGGAAGAGCTCATTTCAGAACAGAAACCCCTGCAGAGGGTTTTTTCCTCAGACAGGAATTGGACCCATGGGCAAAAGACAACCACAGTGTTCATATCTTATCCATATTCTAATTTTTCTTTCTGTCTTTGTATTAGGGTTTATCCCCTGTGTCCATGGACTGAGAATGGTGCCTCATATGCCTACCTATCATAATGCAAAATTATTGACCCAGATGTTATACCCTGTAAAATAGACGTGTCTTCTGACTTCTGATTATGTGATCTGACTATGCACCCTAACCTATTTTAATTTTTTGTCTGTTCCCTGGCAGCATAGTTAGGCAGTGGGAACGACTCACGGAAAGAAGGTCCCGGGTTTCATTCCAAGTGGGATGACCTGGGTTTTTTCTGGGTGCAGCTTGGGTGTTTCCCCTGGGTGCTCAGTTTTTTTCCCACTGTTCCAAAACATGAATGTATGCAAAATCGAGGCGCCAAATTGTCATCGATATAACGTTGTTCCCTGTTGTTAAATAGCAATTGATGATAAAATATCATTAAATAAATAAAAAAATAAAGAACAATTGTCCCTTCCCGTATATTTTGGGGCTAATTTTAAAGCTGTAATAAGAGTGGCATATTCTGCCCTAGCAGGAAATATTTCCCCAGTTAAAATATATTTTTATCCTTATATTATCCAAGACAAATATACCGCAGGGAATGTCGCAGACTAAACAATAACATATGTCTATATCTAAATAGCGATCGGTATTTCTGTAGAACGCTATTCATTTGTTCTTAAAGTACTTCATGTACAGTGGAGGAAATAATTAATTGATCCCTTTTTATTTGCGCATTAACAAAGAAATGAACAGTCTATATTTAAATAGTAGGTTTATTTTAACAGTGAGAGGTAGAACATCAAAAATAAATCACATTTATATAAAATATATAAATATAATATATAAATGAATTTGCAATTCATTGAGTGTATTAAGTATTTCAACTATTAAGAGTTCTGGCTCCATCAGACTGGTTAGACTGTCCTTATCAACTCATTACCCACATTAAAAACATCTGTCTAAACTTGACACCTGTCCACAGAATCAATTGATCAGGTTCCAACTTTTCCAACATGGGCAAGACCAAAGAGCTGTCTACGGATATTAGAAACAAGATTGTAGACCTTCACAATGGGCTACAAAACCATAAGCAAGAACTTGGGTGAGAATGAGACAACTATTGGTGCATTTGTTGGAAAATTGACATCTGTCTGGGGTCCTTGCAAAATCAGACCTTGTGGGGTGTCAGTGATCATGAGAAAGGTGAGAGATCAGCCTAGAAATACACCAGAGTAGCTTGTTAATGATCTTAAGGCAGCTGGGACAACAGTCACCAAGAAAACCATTAGTAACGCATTACACAGTAATGGATTTAAATCCAATAAACACCTGAATGGACCAGAGTGCTTTGGAGAAGGTGCTGTGGTCAAATGAGACCAAAATTGAGCTCTTTGTCATTAATTAAACTTACTGTGTTTACAGGAAGAGAAATGTTAATTATATACACAAGAACACATCCCACCATCAAGCATAGAGGTGGAAACACTTTGGGAGTGTTTCTCTGCAAAGGGCACAGGAAAACTACACTGTATTAACGGGAGTGTAATGGGCCCATGTAACGCTATATGACAATGTCCTTCCCTCCTCCAAAACTGGGTTATGGGTGGGTCTTCCAATACAAAAGTTTTAATACTTATTTTACACATAGACATGCAAATCAGTTTATATCTTTTATATAAAGTTATTGTCTGGAATTCGCACGATGCACAATGAGCAGTTGGGAATTGGGTGCCTTGCTCAACCGCACTTCAGCCATGACTTGCCTAGATCGGGGTTCAAACCAGCGATCTCTTGGTCCCCAGCCCTTTACACTATCCATTAATCCACGACTGACCCCATAAGAAATTTAACTGGAAAGAGCGCAGTCCCACTGCGTTTATTTATTGATCAGGCAGCAGGGTGGGGCGGTGGGTAGCGCTGTTGCCTCACAGCAAAAAGGACCCTGGTTTGATCCCCGGGTTGAACGACATTTCTATATGGGGTTAGCATGTTCTGCCCCTATTCACGCAGGTTTTCTCTGGGTGCTCAGATTTCCTCTCACATTCCAAAGACATGCATGCTAGGATAATCGGTGTTTTAAAGTGGCCCTTATTATGTGAATGTGTGTGACTGTGTGTGTGTCCTACAATAAAGTAGTGCACTGTCTAGGGTTGTTCATGCGCTTGTGCTCAGTGTTGCTGTTGGGCGATCCCTTGTGGATTAAGCGGAAGATAATGAATTAATGAATTAATTTTATTGATCCCTTTAAGGCAGGTTTTAGGTGCAGTTACATCCTTTGTGATTTTTTCTTGCTCTATCAAGGATTGAACCAGTTAATTTTGGTCAAAAACCCACTTCTTTTAGACTCTGACCATTAGATCATGGTTGCCTTTTCGTGTTCACTGATACATCACAAGATATTTGGCTGATTGCTAGATTTTTCTTCAAGAATTATTTTTGAGCTATTGTCTTAAAAGTGATCTGAGCCCACCTTACTGCAATGGGTTCTAGCATGAAGGGACGCAAACTTTATACTCCATATTAGACATTTTAGGCTACAACTGCACCTGTTTCGTGTGGATTGTTTTCCTCCTCTGGCCACATTTAGACTGGCCAATCCACACACTTTTCATAATTACAGGGATAACACTCTCACAGTAGTTTGTAGACATCTATTAGCATTCATGGTGTCACACAAGCCACATGCCATAACCTGCCTTTAAATCAGCATTTGGAGAATAGTTTTTAGGAAGAAGAGATTAACATTCATGATAAACAATTGAACCAAGACTCTGTAGATAGCACAATGCATGATTGACATCAGAGGAGTGTTTGTGGTTTGTTTTGCATGAGAGAAGAAATCTCCACATCTTCATACTGGGGAACAATCCAGACACAGGAAGCACACAAACTGAAAGAAGTGGTGACGTAAATAGAGCTTTTCAGCTAATTAGCTGTCAGCAGGGGTGCAGATTCTACAATGGCAAGCCGTTTTTTCCTCAATTCTTTAATTTTTTCCCCAGTCTGTCCAGAATAGAGCATTGTCCTTACAGCTGCCCTCTATCTTACATTAGTCAGCTCTATGTGGATGTGTGTATGTGTGTGTGTGTTAGTGGACTTATATATTTGTGAGGTGCAAATTTTCAATGTTGGTGAGGTCATTTTACATTTTGAGGACATTGGCTGTCTATATAATTTTTAAGAACATTTTTATTTTATGAAGTTATTGTTATTAATGTTAGAAATGTTCTAGAAGTCTTTCTGAAGCAGCTTGCGCAGTCAGGTTTTATTAAATGTTTATTTGTAGAGCCTCCTTTAGCTTGTGAGGTCAATTGAAATTGAAATCATAATTATCTTCCACCTGTACAAGCCACCCACTGAGCTGACTTGTTCCTATTAGGCTTTTTAAAGGGAAATGGGCACAGCTCATCTCTACTTTAGCTTGGGGGCGGGGCTAATATTGAGGTTAAGAATATTTAAATAGAATAAGTGTATTAAAAATTCGGACCACAGGCTAGCAGATGCTTCCTCCAAAATATGTGAAGCCAGTCAAGCAGTTTTCCATGTTTCCACTCCATATTCTGCCTTTTACTCTCTTTTTAATAATAAATAAGAAGTGATCATTTTTTAATCGTCCATATATAACATATATGGAGCAGACATTTTTACCTTTATGGCATTTGCCAGACACTCATACCCAGAACGGTTTATTTATCTCTTCATACGTCTATGCAGTTAATGATTAAAACCCTTGGCTCAAGGACACAACAGAGGCTGCTTTGCAGAGGTGGGATTTGAACTTATGATCGTCCAGTCATTATTCCAATGTCGTAATCATTGAGCTACCATATTACAATTTACGTAAAGAAATCCGTTGTTTACAAGCACATAGTATGTTTTAAATGTTATTTTTTTTTTATATACAGAAATGAGTTTCATCAGATGTGAATGTTTGACTCCATAGGGTTTCTTTCAGGAGACGATGAAATCAGGACTGTAATGAGGAGGAGTGAGGACAGTGTTGTGCAGACATGCATTATTATTGCTTCGTCTTGTTACATTTTTAGTACAATACGTATGGAGAATGAGTTCCATTTTGATGAAAGTTCCTTTTGTTTCTGACGTTTCCTTGCCACTGTAGACTGAATCCCATTGCAAATTCTGTAGGTGTGCTTTGTGGTGATGCCTATTTTTAAATGTACTATAGAAAATGATTTGATGTGACGTCATAAAGCTTTTGTTTAAAGCGACAAAAAGGTGTTGTAGCTCATTGTCTGGAGCAGGAACAAGTGTTTTCTATCATAAATTTATTTTTTAATAAAAACGCCTTCATACATATATGAAAACTTGTCCCAGGCTCTAGACACTTTTCATATTGAATACATATATTAAAATACCAAAGTCTCAGATGCTCTGCAAGAGAATCTTCCATTTTCCCTAATACAGCTCTGTTTGCTATAATTCAAGGCAACGGCTTCATCTCATTTTTCTAGTTTACATTAATATGAACAGTTATAAACTGTCTGGAGTAGCAGATGTTTAGAAAAAATCTTTTTTCCCAAACATTATATACTTGACAACAAAGATTTTGGAAACTGCTCCAGATTACATCATGTATTGTTGGAGTTTGTTTAAACATTGTATTTGTTCTTCTTCTATTTAGCACAGTTGGTGTTGTGAACTAGACATGACCTTGCTTTGTGGTAAACTCTGGTAGACTGTCAACAGGTAAGCTAACGTGTACTGACAACGTGATAAAGCTAGCATGTTTGAATTGAAAAGTCACTGACTGTAAACTTCCCCTCTTTTGTTATCCGCAGCACATAGGGTGCCAGTCTGCCCTCTTTCCTGTTTCACAAACTAATCTTTGATAGTGGTTTGATAGTGGTTTATGTTAACAGAACCATGAACTTTACACCTGGTCAGGGTCACAGTGGATTTCATGTGTATTCAGAGATCACTGGACTCCAGGCTGGAATTGCAACCTGTATGTGACACCATATCAGTCTTTTGCAGTAGAATAGAACTTAAATCATCTAAATTGACATTGAGAGAATATTCCTACAGACAGTGACCTAGAATTAGTGTCAATAAACCAGAAACATTGGAGCTATGAAACTATAACACTACATGCCCATGTTGCATAATCATACTTGTACTCCCAATCACTATTTCTGTTGTGAGAAATCAATATTATATGATATCATTATGGCCTGTTGCCTCAGTAGTTATTTTGACAACAATAGCTAGCGTATGGTTATTGTTATTTTCAGCTGTCCAGGTTAAAGTTGGAAGATGCCTGATAGGGTATCCTGTATGCCTCTAGGTGTGTCTGATTTTCAGGCTAGCTTCTCCTGAAAAAAGCTTTTTAAATGGCAAGTTGGCCACAAAGAGGTTCCTAGTCTAGCTCAATATCATTCATGATTCATGTGATAAAGTGCATCTAGAGAATAATGTTTTACAGTAGTCTTAGGTTCAATAGTGGTCAATTTAACGGAGACATAAGTGGTCTTTTATCTTGGTAAGGGTCATGATGGATCTAAAACATATTCACCGGATCACTGGATGCCAGACTGGAATTAAACCCTGTATAGGACATACATACATTGCGTTAGAATAGACAGTATGTACTTTACACTGAAATGAGAGGAAACTCAAATGGAAATTTTCTGAAATTCATACAGATACTAAACAATGCTGAGGATCAATAAACCAGAAACCTTAGAGCTATCAAACTGAAATAATAAAAAAAATTATAATAATAATAATGGTAAATTTAATTCAGGCCAATAAGTATCATTACATATTTACAAGGATTTAAAATATTTCCTGCAATATACCTATTAAAATTGCAATGTGCACTTATATAACAATAATTTAATATATTTATTAATACTATACCTTTCTAATTCATTCATTCAGTCATTTATGTTCTATACTTGCTTAATCCTAGATCTAGGGTCATGGGGATGCAGGTGCCCACTCAGCAACTTTAGGCGCAAAGGCAGGAACAACCCTAGACAGAATCTGTCATAGGGCACAAACACAATCACACACTAACAGACAATTTAGAGACCTCGATTAACCTATCATGCATGTTTTTGGAATGTGGGAGGAAACCGGAGTACCTGGAGAAAACCCACGCGAACACAGGTAGAACCTATAAACTCCACACTCAAATTTTTCGAGTCGCCCAACCAGGGATCTTCTTGCTGTGAGGTGACAGCACTATCCATTGTGCCCCGTGCCGCCCACCTTTTTATTAGCAGTGTTAGGTAAAACGAATTAGAATAATGCGTCTTCAACTCTAAAGTACTGCAAAAGTTACATTTCACTTTAATCAAAGTGGCTATTTGTACTTAAACACAGCGAAGTAAACAATATCCCATCACTCATTGTTTAGTTGTGTGGGACTGAGTGAACTCTTCATCTTGGTCTAATTGACTCACAGCTAATTGCTCTGAGCTGTTATCTGCCGGACTGCGGGATCCATTTAGAGTATAAAAGCATTGTGTAAAGCACAGAACAGGATGTTATTATTCTCCATAGAGATCTCCAGGCAGGTTCAGTGTGAGGGAGATGTTTGATGTGTGTATGTGTGTGTGGATGAGAAAGGAAGTAAGTGTGAATTTTGGTAAAATTGTCTGCAATAATTTTGGATTGTAACTAGTTCTGAATTTTCATACAAGGTGAGATCTTGAATCCTAGATATTGAATCAATGAAACTATAGGGGTGAGAGCAAAGTGCCGGAACTGTCCTTCTCACGGATAATTACGTTTTAATGGTCTCACTGTTATGTACGCGAGTCAGCCATGCTCTTCCTGGAAAAGGGCAGACCCATAGCGTTGTCTGGAAACACACTGCTGGCTGCTCTGTCTGGTAAATTGTTTGCAGCATTTCTGTTAACACTAACTACTCTCAGCCCCCATTAGAATAATAAATTACACAAAAGCAGAGGCAAAAGATTTATATATATATATAATATATATATATATATATATATATGTATTAGATGCTCTATCTGTATGCATTCATATAAATAGCCCACTATTACTTGAACTATTTTTAATATATACACTGCTTTTCCACTCTCTATTTTTAGCCCCTGGGTTTTCAGACTTTAATGGGAGCTCCAGCGTAAGCGAAGCAACATTAAGCTTCATCTCTCAGTAAATAGCATGTTTCTAGTGCTGAAGTTTCCACACTCCCTCCAGGACAGCAATAAGTGCTGTAGAGATCTTAGATACTTCCTGTAGAGATCTTAGATACTTCCTTAGATAAGTCTGTAAGTATTTTGACCTCACTCACATGGCTATACTATATCCCCTTGCCATGTTGTTAACATACTGTATAGGCCTGCACTCAGGTTATTGTATTTGAAAAGGGCAAAATCTGTCATTTCATAGAAGTGAGGCATAAAGAAATAAAATCACTGGGAACTAGATGCCATCCATCTGGTTTTTGTCATTTCCTCTTTAGTAGTGTAATATAAGTGTTATAACTCTAGAAAAAGAGACAGATATCTGTTGTGAGTATCTGGCAAAAATCATCACTCATTAATAGTGATGAGAAAAAACATCTTCCTATCATTTCGAAATGGTATAACACATGCCTCTCAGCTCTTCATGTATTTTTAACCTGCGTTTTGTTTAGAATTCTACGGCAGCACTGTGGTGCAGTAGTAGTTTTGTCGCCTCACAGCAAGAAGGATATGGGGAATTTCTGTGTGGGGTTTGCATGTTTTCCCTGTGTGTTTGTGGGTTTCCTCCGGGTTCTCCTATTTCCCCCATAGTCTAAGGACCTGCATGCTAGGTGAATTGGAGACGCTAAATTTTCTGATCCTAAGCATGAAAGGGTGTGGGTTGCATAAAGAAGGGCAGCCGTTGTAAAACATGTGCTAGGTCGTAGTGCAAGTGGCTGACTTTGGCGACCCCTGGTGGCAGAA
>JAOUQT010000036.1:15522283-15555976 GCA_025769995.1 Xyliphius kryptos
AAATCACTTTTCTTTACCATTCTGATGCTCAGTTTGCACTTCAGCATGCCTACATGCACTGAGTTCCGTCCATGTGATTGACTGATTAGATATTTGTGTTAGCAATTGAAGTGTACTTAATAAACTTAATAATGCGGCCAGTAAGTGTACATGCTTTTATTTCTTTATCACTTTCCCACAAGGACAGAAATATCTGATATTTTGAAAGGAAAGGAAAGTCTTTATGGAGACCAGTAAAATGTCCCCCATTCTGCATTAAGAATTTTGTCCTCAAAATTATAGCAAGAGAAATGAGTACCAACCATTGAAAGAGCACCAACGTTGTGAGGGCAAATTACGTTCTGAAGACATTTCGACTTGAATTGCATTTTCATTACTGAGGTTAAGGTTAGGATTAGTATTAATCAGCTGCATTAATAATGATCTAAATGGATAAGTTCTCACAACTGTAGCGGGTGTCTCTGTGTGCGTGTGTGTGTTTGCGATGCTCATATGTAACCAGATGGTAATATCTGATCATTTGACACTAGGATTATTTTGCTCGTTGCTACAGAAAATAGTTTTATCCATCCAGTAACAAAATATCAAACACTTATCAGAGTCACCCTATTTACTCAAATTCACTCACACATTCTCATTAAATCTCTACTGTTATTTATTTTTATTTGACTCTTTTTATTTTTTTTACATTCCCATCTCTCTCTCTCTCTTTCTCTGTCTCTCTCTGACACACACACACACACACCAGCTTTCTATTTACAGTCTGATTATGTATTGTATTTCTCCCATTTTATGTCTGGTCACCTTCTGCTCATTCCTTTCCCATTATACATTGTGCTTCCAACCATCCGCCTTCCCATCATCTCTCACTTGGGTTCCTGCCTTACTCCTACATTGCCTCATTATGTTCCTTCTTTCTGTCTCTTTCAGTTCCCATCCCACTCTGCTACTCTCTGGTCTGTGCAGCACTTTCTCCTCAATCTCCTCCTCCGTCCTTAGAACCAATTTGATTTCTCTCCATTCCTTTTCACCTACCCAATCCACTGCCTTCTTCCTTCATCTCAATACTTTTAATTTGCTCTTGTCATCTTTTATTTTTTATTATTATCTATTTATCTTGTTATTATTTTATAAAAACATTTATTACAAAGTTTCCTCTACTTATTTATTGATTATTTGAAGTTCTCATAAAAAGTGAACATCAGTTTCAAAAGACTATTTATTTACACCCCATCTCTTTCTCTCTTTCTCTCTCACACACACACACACTCACACACCTTACGCAGCAGGGAGATGAGGTCTTTGTGCCAGGAGTTACAGTACTGCACGCTGACTGTGCTGAAGAGCTGCATTAGAGACTCCACTGAGTTGCTGCCGTGGATGTCATAAGGCCTCTGAATGATAGAGTTAAATAAATGAACATCAACACAGAGTTAATGAAATGAAATATTCCTCACAATGAATTACAGCAATTACTTTTAAAACGTTTGACGTCTAATTACAAAGCCAGTTGTTTTTCTAGACTTGGTAGACAAAGTAATATTATCAATAGTGAATAAGTTGTACCGACTAGATTATTGGCAATTAGAGGTGTCAAGGAACATTATATTTATGTTTGTGTATGTTTTGCTGGTTTCCTGGCTGTGACAAGGCCACCATAATACTAGGCATTGTATTTCATATCTTAGTTGGTTTCAAATAAAGTGATCGTATACCTTGGGTCAAACAATGAAGACATAAGTTTTTTAATTTTGTAAAGTGCTTCTGTACAGCGTCAGGCAAAGTGGGCTGCAATGTTTCCTTTATATGTAAATCTCTCATTGTCAGGAACAAAATATTCAGCTTTAGCTGCATTATTTATATCAAATAAATCTCTAATATTGTATGTTATGTTCTAGATCTGGGCGGCACGGTGGCGCAGTGTATAGTGCTGTAGCTTCACAACAAAAGATCTCTGGGTACTCCTGTGTCCTTCCGTATTCCAAAGACAGGCATTATAGAGTAACTGGTGTCTCTTAATTGCACGTTAATGTGTGAATGTGTGTGATTGTAAATGTGCACTCTATGATAGATTTGAGCCCTGTCTGGGGTTGTTCGTGCGCTCATGCCCAGAAGTGCCGGGTGGGCACCGGCTTTCCCGTGACCCTAGAACTAGGATTAAGTGGGTATAGAAAATGAATGAATGAATGAATGTGCTAGATCTGCTTGTTGTTTCAAATATTCTTTTGACTGATTCCTACTTAACCTTCCCCATCATATGACAGCTAACAAGGGCTATCACATGCTTCTACTTAGTCATGCTGAATCACATGGTGCTTTCCTGGAGCCCTCCAGTATCTTTTTTCACCAACTTAATAGAGGATAGATTGCACATGGTTTTGAACAATCGCGAATTGCATACAAATCCCTTTTACATCGTCGTCTGCTTTTTTTATACTTAAGTGAACAAGTAAATAAGAAAGAATTAAGCCAGAAAGGTAATACGAGTATTAAATGCATCTATGTACTGATACAGCCATAACATCTTGTAAAGAATATTAGTAGCATCTAATATACAAAAGAAACATTCAGCTCATTTTCCACACTTCCAAGTCTAGGAAAATGTGGAAAAATCTAGTTTTACTAGCTAATGTATGTTGTTTAACTGTAACTGATCTGACAAGAGACAAATATGCAAATATGTACCAGCACTTGATGTGTATTTTAAATATAGGGATGCTCATCGTTGACATGTTTCTTGTTAGTTATATGGCTTTTGATTGATTATCTCTTCAAATAACTATTTAATGTGAAATTGTATATTTAAAATGCACCAGTATATAAACATAATTTAGTTGAACTCTGCACCACACATCTCTCTAAGAAGAAAGAATTAGCCATTACAAACAGAAGGAAATGAATGCTTTCTGACTAGACATATAGCTTGCATTATATAAATTCAGTGGGTTAAGACGTTTTTTAAAATCACTCACCCATCCTCTCAGAACCTCAAATATAGTGACCCCTAATGACCACCAGTCCACTTCAAATGCATAGCCAGTCCCACCACTTATAAAAGATTGGAAAATCTCAGGAGCTATAAAGGGACAAGTCAGCGTAAAAAAATTGTAGAGTCATTTTTCAAGAATTAAACTTTATAGTTGCATGTGACCAGAAATCATTGAGAAATCATTATCAGTTAAGTGAAAGCTAAACATAGCATTATTTGTACCCATATACGGCTTGGTTCCAGCTAAAGCTGTGGCTCTTTCCCCGTCCTTGATGATTGTAGCAATATTGAAGTCAGTCAGGTGAGCATGACCTGAAACATGGCACATATTACTTTCACAAAGAATTCATTCAGGACATTCAAGATGTAGTTCTACAATGTTAGATGAAAGAAGACAGAGACATTATAATGTCTTTTACTATTCAATAAAATCCTTAACATCTCATGTGTAATGTAATTCATGCACTGATACTGATTTGCCTGAAGAGTGAGAAATGAAAACTAAGGCGTTTGTACTGTATAATATTATAGTGATCTTTTTTGATAGACCGCTTGTCCTTGTGTGTGCATTTGTCCGATGACCCTGAGCACGGCTTACTTCATAGAGACAGACCGTGCTATCGTTACCAAGCCTGCAGCATCATATCTCCTACATGTCACCTTGGACCACTTTCACATGGCTACCGAGTGTTTCAGTAAAGCTACTGTATGGAGTACAGTATAATCTTCTTACCCTGTTCATCCAGAAGAATGTTGTCAGGTTTTATATCCCTGCAAAGAAAAATACAGAAAAACAATGATTAAGATGGTGTGACTAAAACACATTTATGTTGGTCTTATGAGTGCTTTCCATATGAAGTTTCTGCCTCCACATCCCTGGCTGCAGTGCAAAAAAATATGGCTGGCCCACTTGTGATTTGCACGAACGAAGAGCAGTGTGCACTGGTTCATTTTTCTTTTGTTAGCCATGGGTGTGTCAGGTGCCGGTATTTATCCAAGATTTTGTGCACAGTATGGAGAAGGCGCTTTGTTTGAATGAATGAATGAATAGAGAAGTTCAAGAAAAGATAGACGTGTTACCGGATGTCTACCCCAGGTTGAGAACCACTGTTTTAGATCAGCATATGCAGCCTTTAAGACAACAGGGAACCAGGGACATTCATGAAATTTTCAACAAGAAAATGGAACATCAGAAAAACTTAAGACTGAAATATTCATATCCCTTTCAATCTTTCTTTAAAAAAAACATTGTTTTTCATTATAATCCCATTTGAAATCACTCCATTATTTTGCTTTTTTCACCTCATTTTGATCCTCTGCATTTTTTGCAGGATTAAGCAAAATGACATCAGTGCAATACAGATCTGAATTACTGTGATGTAATCAGTGATCTGTGGATAAGTAATATCTCTGGTTTTGCATGATTCTGTAGCTAAATAAAGCAGGCACCATGAACCAAGCAGGAAAAGATGCAATTTCACAGGTTTCGTGATTTCAGATAGACTTTAGCAAACCATATAATGTCAGCACAGAAAGACTCTTGCTGACAACAAAAATAACTCCTCTACAGAGACTAACTGCTAATACAAATGCTTCTACTTAGATATGCTATTCTAACTCAAGTAAATGATATATTTGTGTCTGTAAATGTGTGTTCTAAAACTAAAGTGTTCTGTTGGCCTTTCCTAGTGTGAATGTTTATCTCTCAGGGGGCCTTCATAGATTTCTCCACGCCTGCTAATTGGCTGGGACACACATACATGCCTCTAGCATACACACACATGCCTCACTGTGGGGTCTTAGGCACAAACTGACAACAAACCCCACTAGCTACACACACACACAAACTCACACGTGCATGCATACACACTGCACTTTCAACACAACTAATTAAGATGATTTCACACTGCTGATAGTCAGCCAAGATGATTGGATTCATAAACACAGCTCATACAACCTTGTTCCTATTATACAGTTCTCCCTCTCTCTCTCCCACACACGCACACAGACACACACACACATATATACACAAATAGTTACAAAAAGGCTAAAACCTTGTGCAGACATTTTTTGAACAAAACATTAAGCTATATTTACACAGCGGGAATAGTTATAGTTATAAGAAATGTCTCCTCCTCCTCCTTAGAAAAATGAGAGAGTCTGTAATTTACATCACAGGTTACACTTCAACTATGAGAGACAAAGTGAGGAAAATAAAACCCAGGAACTCAAGTTGTAGGATTTTTAAAGAATTTATTTGTAAATTCTACATTTAAATACACTGTAAATGCACAGCCTCAATCAGCCAGACTCCAAGCTTAACCATGGCCAAGACCAAAGAGTTGTTGGAAAAAACTATACCAGGATGAAAATTGTAGACCTGCACCAGCCTGGGAAGAGTGAATCTACAATAGTTAAGCAGGTTGGTGTGGGAGCAATTGTAAGAAAATGGAAGACATAACACCGCTTCTTGATAATCTACCTCGAACATAGGGGTGGAAGCATCATACTTTAGGCCTGTTTTATTGCAAAGGGGACAGGACGACTTATTCGTGTTAAGAGAAGAAAGAATGGGCCATGTATAGTGTTAAGTTAAAACCAATTACAGACCTCTCTCATCTTTATAAATATGAGAACTTGCACAATGAGTGGCTGACTAAATACTTTTTTAACCCCACTGTAATATAATAATCAGAAATGAACAATATACTCAGTTTAGCCAAATATACTGTATTTGATAACAATCAGCAATGATTATAATATACTATAATACTCTTTCATTCATTTATTAAATCATTTACATAACTGCTACATTCTTAAAATCCTTGAAAATGTATTTTGATTCATATGGAATAAACATGGCTCATTGTTAGATTGTGAATAACATAAGTTTACTATGTCAAGATAAGATATTTCCTCTTTCTAGAAATAAATGCTTGCCATATTTAAAAATGTGTGGCAGATTCTTTTTTACATCAGAAGCCCATAATGAGAGATATTAGTTGAATGACTATATTTAGCCCAGCACTGATAATTGATGCATGCCGTATGCCGTAATGAATTTTCTGTTATATTATATACAAGATAATAAGGGAAACAAATCAGACAGGAAGAAAACTGTTTAAAGCAATGGCATCCAGCAGGAAGAATCATCTAATCTTGTAACACTAATATTTTCAAGATAGAAATGCAGTCTCTATTTTTATTTTGTTTAGGAATTACTAATTCTACTGTTCTGGGGCTACATAACATGGCAGCTGGGACTGTTGCTAGGAGACACATCTTCTCTATTTGGTGCAACAAAATAATTGCAAAGTGAGACAGATTTCCTGTCAGGAGTTCAGAGTGTGGAACTGACCAGCAAACACCCTGGAGAATACTGTACAGAGTTCACAAAGCTCCAGTGAAGCCGGAAACCATGACTGTCCCTAAGGAAAGAGTCATGAACACTGAGAATGCATAGAGATGACAAGAAACGATCATCCCCACTGAACGGGTGCTACTATCAGTTATGTTTGTTTAGTGTATTTGTAATGTTGATGGATAATTATTGGCCCAAGCTGTGAAGATTCTGATACACATAATGTGCACAGCAAAGTCATTGTGACTGCTTCTGAAAGGTCATAATAATATCAGCAGGAGGCTTAGTCTGTGGTTGAAGGCTTATCCTGACATTGGCGAATCCCTGCTGAGCAAGACACACTTCGAATATCAGTAGGAGCTCTGACAGCTCTAAGTTTCAGCTGCTATTTTTCTGTGTGCAAAAATTTTTAATTAATTCTGATTGTTACAAATGAAACAGCATTTGTGATGCCATGGGGTGCATCAATGTACAGGTGGGGCCATTTATATGGATACACCTAAATAAAATGCGAATGGTTGGTGATAATAATATTAGTATATGGAAGGGGGAAAACTTTTCAAGATGGGTGGTGACCATGGTGGTCAATGCAATCCTCTTCTCCCACTCGTTACACACTGATAGCCACACTGCAGAAGAAATGCTAGCACAGGCTTCCAGTATCCGTAGTTTCGGGGGCTGCACATCTCGTATCTTCACAGCATAGACAATTGCCTTCAGATGACCAAAGATCAAAGTCTAAGGGGATCAGATCAGGAGAATTTGGGGGCCATTCAACTGGCCCACGACGACCAATCCACTTTCCAGTAAACTATTCATCTAGGAATGCTCGAACCTGACATCCATAATGTGGTGGTGCACCATCTTGTTGGAAAAACGTGCCAGCTTCAGTGCATAAAGAGGGAAACACATCATCGTGTAGCAATTTCACATATCCAGTGGCCTTGAGGTTTCCCTTGATTAAGAATAGCCCCACTATCTTTGCACCCCATATACCACACCATATCATCAATTTTTGTGTTCCAACATTCCTGGAGGTATCTATCCAATGTGAGTTAGTGTCAGACCAATATTTATCATTCACATAAAAGTTTCCCCCATCACTGAACAAAATGTTCTGTGCAAACTGAGGGTCCTGTTCCAATTATTGTTTTGCCCATTCTGCAAATTTAGTGCACCGATCTGGGTCATCCTCATTGAGATGCTGCAGCAGCTGGAGTTTGTAAGGGTGCCATTTGTGAGTAGCTAATATCCGCCGAAGAGATGTTCGACTGATGCCACTCTCCAGTGACATGCGGCGAGTGCTACGCTCTGGGCTCTTACTGTATAAAGCTAGGACAGCCACTGATGTTTCTTTATTAGTGACAGTGTTCATGCATCCACATTTTGGCAAATCCAACACTAAACCAGTTTCACAAAACTTGGCAAGGAGTTTGCTAACTGTAGCATGGGAGATTGTAGGGTGTCTTGCATTCAAATATGCTGCAATGACCCGGGTACTGCGTTCACCAGACATCAACACAATTTCTATCTGGTTCTCACATGTCAAAGGCTGTAAACAAAGAGAAGCTTGTAAATAACTCATGAAAGAATAAAGTTCATTTTCACATTTATACTGAGCATTAATGACAGACATGGGTTAGAACTAATCACATCGGCTGTCAGTTTGCTTGCTGAGAAACAGATTTTTAGGCCTATATACTGTATGTTTAAACAGTAGCTGGGAATCTGGTATGCATTGTGAGAATTCCCAATATAATTTCTAAAACATTATTTAAATTGTTTGTATGTGTGGGCATATACACTGTCTCAGGTTTCTATTCTAATGTCACGGAGTTATCTGGGCCTAAATCCAACTGCGATAGACAGAAAAATATGGTAAACATGTTCAGTGGCAAGATGAGTCCATATCTCATTTTCAAGTGGTAATTTAGAGAGACAATTCTGTCATAGATTCAGTATAATAATTCCAGGACTCATTGTGCACAAGTTACAACAGACTGTGCTTGAATGGCCTGTCTGTAGTCCAACTTTAACTTTGCCTAAAATGTATGGTGCTTCATACACATTTTCTTCTTCTTTCTGCCTCTCACTTCAACAGGGGTTGCCAAGTTAGTCAATCTTTTCCACCTCACCCTGTCCTCTGCATCAGCCTGCTTTCAGTCCAGATACCTGCTGCTGCCTCATTCATATAAAGATCATAAAATGGAAACCATGGTCCATGTAAGATGCTCAATTCTGGTATATAGAAAAAACAGGCAGAAATTTCAATCTTCTATTGCCAAACAATTAAAAGTTGGACCCAGCGGTCCAAGCTTTCTATATTTTGCAGGTATCATAAATTTGTTCATTAATGTTATTGGAATGTTCGAGAAAACCGGAGCACCCGCAGTAAACCTATGTGAACACAGAGAGAACATGCAAATTCTACACAGAAATTTCCTGGTCGTCCCACCTGAGGATAGAACCCAGTTCCTTTATTCTGTCAGGCGACAGTACTACCCACTGTGCCACCCATCATAAATTAGTTTATATTTTAAATCAGTATATATTTAACCAAGAGAATGAAACACTGAACATCTGTATTTAGACGTTTAGAATGTTTAACATCTTACAGTACATATGACAGTGTTTATTGCATTTTTAGAAGGAGTTCCAACTTCCAACTGAAAACTCATCTGTCAAATATGCACACCCACAAAGGGTGCGTTAAATCAGTAGGTCTCATACACACCTGTGTATGATGTGCTGGTTCTGCAGGTAGTCGAGTGCCAGGGTCATTTCACATAGGTAGAGCTTAACTGAATCCTCTGTAAACTGGACATTTTGATGCAAGTGATACCTCAGGTCTCCTCCTAGTAACAGGTCTACCACCATGAACATGTCCTCCTCATCCTGGAAGGAATACCTGGGACAAAAGGGTTGGCGGTTACAGAGCTCAGTCACACCCCAACAAGAACACGTAGCACTCATTAACACAAAACATGCAAATGCCATGCATAACAGTTATCATGCAATAATAATGGGAACAAAAATTTGACCATATATAAACATTGTAAGCAATAAAGCATGCATTTAGCTTTAAAGTTTTGTTTCTTACTAGACACTACACTATAATTGTTCATCTGTATGTTCACACTGTTCTTGACATCCAGAACACAGCACACAGATTAGCTAGTTGTGATGAACAAATGGGGATCACTCCAGGAAAGTCAACTACATCCAAAAATTAAACAACTGACACAGCAGTACAATCATTCAGTACAATTGGGCAGAGGTGCCTCAGTTAATAAAAGCTCTGATCAGAAGGTCGGCGGTTCAAGCTGCCACTGTTAATTCCTTATATACAAGGTCCTCAAGCCTTCTTGCTCCAGAGGTGCAGTACTGTCCCTTTAATAAAGCATTTCACTGCATGCTGTACCATGCATGACTATGTGGGTGAAATATGAATTTGAATAAACCTATGGCATATTGCTTAGTTAGCAGCATTACTGTGTTAGTTACATTAATTTGTTTACTTCTTAGCCTTTTTGGCTGGATAAAGGGCTATTATGTAAACAGGTTAATTGGAAACAGGCGAGTGTCATGATTGGGTATAAAGGAAGCATCCCTGAAAGGTTCAGTTATTCACAAGCATAGATTAGGTTCGTCACTTTCCACCATAACTTCATGAGCAAATAATTAAACAGTTTAAAAACAATGTTTCTCAATGTGCTATTGCAAGAAATTTAGGGATTTCATCATCTACATTCCATATAATCATCAAAGATTTCAGAGAATATGGAGAAATATCTACAAGTAAGCGACAGGCCGAAAGCCAACATGGGCTCCCTCATGCGGCAGGGCATTAAAAACCGATATAATTCTGTAACGGATTTGTTCCAGACTATAGTCAGTGTTGCATCTTGCTCCAGACTAAATCATTGAGCTCCAGACTAAATCATTGTTCTTGCTCCAAACTAAATCATTGAGCTCCAGACTAAATCATTGTTCTTGCTCCAGACTAAATCATTGTTCTTGCTCCAGACTAAATCATTGAGCTCCAGACTAAATCATTGTTCTTGCTCCAGTCTAAATCATTGAGCTCCAGACTAAATCATTGTTCTTGCTCCAGACTAAATCATTGAGCTCCAGACTAAATCATTGTTCTTGCTCCAGACTAAATCTTTGAGCTCCAGACTAAATCATTGTTCTTGCTCCAGACTAAATCATTGAGCCAGAATAGACTTGAATATAAACTTTATGTTTTTAAAACATACCAACTGATTACCTACAAAATCACTGTACATGTTATTGCACAGTACACTGATTATTTTGCAGCTTTGAATTATTTTCCTTACCTGCCCTTTTCTAAGTCCCTTTAAAATGTGCCTTTTTATACATAAACATACTGTATTATATTCATATACAGGTGTATATAATTCTATAAAAGCATAAATTATGTTTGACAATCTGGACAACCTGAGTAAAAAAGACAAAGAGAATTGTTGTTAAATGTTCCAACTGTAGTGCAGAAGGACATTGTGACAGCAAGAAAGTGAATTATGTCCATTTTTCCACAACAATTATTATTTAAACATCAAAGCATGACAATTATTGTGTGATAAAAATCAACACTTGAGTAGCATGGCTTCTTCGCTATTGGACAACTATTGGATAAACTAAGTGGCATTATTAACTTGTTGCCAAACCTTGAAAGTATTAGATAGTCAATACAAAATCTATGTTGTTCATGGATAGTTAAGCTTGTAATGTCAAATAATCTATACACAGAACGTACAGATTCATCTACCCATCTACCATCTACCCATCTACCATCTACCCATCTACCCATCTACCATCTACCATCTACCATCTACCCATCTACCCAAACACATCATTTATAAATTATGCATAAAAAATGTAGGACCTCTTTTTCTAGGTATATTCAAAGCTTAACTACAGTTATAAAAGAAGATAAGTTTATTACTTAAGAACAATGCACATAACTATAATAAATATACTTATAAGAACATCTTTGGGATGAATTAATGCGGAGACTGAGAGTCCGGCCTTCTCGTCTAACATCAGTGTGTCACCTCACAAATGCGCTTCTGGAAGAATGGTCAAAAATTCCCATAAACGCACTCCTAAACCTTGTGGACAGCATTCCCAGAAGAGTTAAAGTTGTTCTAGCGTCAAAGGGTGGACCAAAGTCATATTGAACCCTATGGATTAGGAATGGGTTGTCCCATAAGTCAAGGCAGGTGAGTGAATACTTTTGGTAATAGTGTATATATACGTACTATGTTTAAACAAAGATTTAAACATTTTATTTATTTACGCATATAATAGCATTTGCAATGCATTTTATCTTTAATTCTTTATCTTTAATTAATAGTCTATTTCTCTTTATTTAAACTTCAATTAATAAGGAGTACATATTTCATATACTTGATGTATTTAGGTATCATTTATTTAAATACTTTTGTTGTCATTACTAATACTAGGTATGAATGCACATACTCAAAGTTTCCCACTATTGATTAATTAGCAAAGTTATCAAAACAAGCAGGTCTGAACAGGCCCTTTGTCTCTCTCGCTCTCGTTCTCTCCTTCACACACACACACACACACACACACACACACACACATACGCACGCACTGACCTGTCCCCCCTTGATGTGTTGGGTTGCCGTAGAGATGAATATCATCTCCTGATGGAATAGGAGAGTCCTGACCCTCTTCCCGGTCTTCACTTCCGTCCTCCTGCTCATCTCGCTCCCTCTGTTCTGAGAGTAAATATAAACATCACATATACTCAAATAAAAAGAAACTGATACAACAGAACTGATACAACTAACTGACACTTTAAGAGCAATTATACAATTAAAACAAATATTTGTATTTGTTTTATATCACAAGAAAAATAAATATTACTTTGATGCTGACAAGTTAGCAGCTTTTTTTTTTATTTTTATTTTTTACCAAGTTCAGAGAGCTAATTTCAGCTTTTCAGATTTTCAACTCTTAAGTATTCCCAACACCCTGTGCAACAAACATTTTTACAGCTTTCATAAACAACTAATTAATATTAATATTAATACTAATAATAATATTGCACTACAAAAGGAAGTTCAAATGTCTTTAATTTACTATATCTTGACTACAATATGTTTGATATTTGTCTCAGAATATTATTCATGGTACAAGTTTATATATTTAAATTATTACATTTGGTCCATATTTTCTTTTAATTACATTGCCCAAAAAAATACTAATTAAACCTACAAGTCAATACACATTACAACATGTTGTTTAATAAACATAGCAAATAAACCACTTTGTAAAGTTTTATAAAGTTTCCCTTGGGTGCGCTACTTCTAGACAAGTATTTCCGTTTTAGAGCATTTAGCCAATCACATTTCAGCATTGGCTTGGTATCGGCAAAGGTTGGTTGTCAGGTTTTCAATTCACTAATTTAAAAAAAGAATTAATTTTGCTGTCCCCCTTAGCATTTAATAAGTATAGCGCAAACTCTTGCTTCAACCACTGAGTTTTTGTATCTTCTTCTTAAAGCCTTTTAGAAGGCCTAAGTTATTTCATCGTGTACACGCTCACTGATTGGAGAGTACTTTTGATAAGCAGACATTTTTGGCCAAATAAAATTTATTACAGAATTACAATTCGAGTTTCAGCATTAGCTTTAATAGCAATAAAAAAGGACTTCCTAAACGTTTTTAATGAAAAAAAAAAATGAGGATGAATTTTGTATACAAATAATCAGGATTTAATCAGGAGTGTCATTTTCCTATTGCGATTTTATTATGTTAATCTTGGTGATTTTTCTTTGGCTACATGAATGTAACTGGGCCTCTTTTATATGGGTTACGAATGAGAACTGGAGACAGGATTTCACCGCGACCCTTGTAAAGGGTTAAGCGTGAAATAATAAAGGAATGAAAGAATGCTAAGTAAAATTTATTAAAACACAGTTGGTGGTATCTAGCCCACAGTACTCAATACTTTATACTGCATTTCTGCATAATAACATGTTTTATTAAATTCTAATTAGACAAGTGAATTAATTCTCACGAATCATTACTTAAGGCCAAGGTGTAAAATGCACTGAATTAATATGTACAAAAAACTAATTTATGAAAAAGATCCAACTTTCCTAACGAGATACAAAAAGTCTGACTTGCTTCCTGATATTCCTGTAGGTTTTTATGAAAAAGCTTTGGATAAAAAAATCACACCAATAGAACAAGTAGTGACAAAAGAATGAGCTTGAAGATTTTAAATACCAACAATTCAGACGTATCATTACTTAAGGCCGAGGTATAAAATTCACAGCCCGCCACTGAATTAATGTGTACAAAAGAAAAAAAAAAAAAAACTCAAGCTCAGTCTTGACTAATTAATTTAATTGCAGCTACAAAGCAGTGATTACAATGGATAAATTGGGCAACATTTAATAGGTTTGCTAGTAATTCTTATGCACCAAATTGAACAGAGGACTGTGTGTATGCTATATATACATACACATTGAATGTGAATCCTCATTTATGAAAAGGCCCAACTTTCCTAAAAAGATCCCAAAAGTCTGAATTAAACTTGCTTTCTGATCTTTCTGTTGGTTTTTATGGAGAAGCTGTTGGATAAAGAAATCCCACCAATAGAGGAAGAGGTGACGAAAACAATGAGTTTGATGCATTTAAATTTAAAATGTCACGATGGCAAGTACTCCCTAGGAAGTAAGGAAATTATGCAGAATCAGTGACTCATGTCAACAATTAAACAAAGCTACACAGTGATGTTTTCTTCAAGGAAAAGCTAAACCCCTTTAGATTTAGAAAATAGTTGTTATGGAAAATCTAGGAGAATTTTGTCTTCAATCGGCTTAAACGTTCTTATGTCGAGATCAGCAAAGATATACCCTTAAAAAAAAGGTAAAAAAGATTTTGTTGAATCTATTAACACTACAGTTGGGACCAGATGTTTCTGATCGAACTGTTTCAGAAATTTCAGCAGTATTTTATTGATTTTTACAAACTACATCATTTTAATTGTCTTCTGTGGTGTATTGTCTAATGTGGGTGGTTAGGGCTCTGATTCCATAAATCCTTTCCCAATGACTTTTCATGACACAAAAATTTTATTACACAATATTTAATTTTCAACTCAACTTAGATTAAGAGATCATCAGCACAATTTAAAAAATTTACTGCAACTAAATTTCAAGTTATTTAATGTATGAAATTGGGAGAAACCTGATTTTTGGATAACATAAGTCCCACTGAAACTAAGAGACATAATGATTTGCAACCTATTTAAAAAACAATTGTGAGATATTATGACATGGTGAGCACATACTCTTACAACCACATTCCTACAAGATATGCTCAACGAGTATACATGCAAATATAGTTGTCTCTAAAATATTACATTAGTAATTAATAGCTGTTCTTCAAAAGTACATTTTGCACAAAAACTGCATTTTTCTATTTGGCTATTATAGTCATAGTATTTCTAAAAATTTTTAAGATGTCGGCAGTATAAAATAATTACCTATTCAAAGCACCAGGTTAACATTTTGCCTATTGACAAACCTTCATTTCTCATTTCTTCATTTCTCATACATTACCAAAGGAATCCATCATTTAAACAGTAATCATGGAACATAAAAATACTCTTGCAACAATGTAATGTTAATTTACATTTACATTTGATCATGCAATATAACCTTTTATTCAAAGCGACTTATTAGTACCTCACTTAATAGTTAGGATCAGAATACAGGGCAAAATATTAAATCTGTGGAGCAATGACAGGTAACTTTAGTGGACCTGGGATTCCAATCCCCAACCTTCATATTACTAGGCTAACATCCTAACCACTGAGCAACCTCACCCCCTGTATGAAAACAAGGCAAAGCAGTTGGTTTCTAAAGTTAGTTTAAATTAGTGCAGTATCCAATTTTACCTGTAATAGTTAAAAAACAGTAAATATGAGAACTTTCCATTAGTAGATGTAAGTACATATAACTCACCCATCTCTTGATAGAAGTATCCATTCTTGGCCATGCCTGAGGACGGTGCCTCTAAAATAAAAAACAATAAACAGAAAGACGATGACACACTGTAACAGTATATTTTACGGGGAGATATAATTTATTTAAAGTTCAAATAATAATATGATATTAAGTATGGTGTGTTTTGTTGTAATAAAATGCACACAAAACACACACTCAATCACAGGGATTTACATGCATGCACACAGAAATGCCACACAGACATTTACACCTGTGCCCAGCATTCAGTTATGCTTCTTAAGGGCATATTTATAGAGTGAATTCAGCCGTGTCTATGGTTTTACCCCATACAGTTTCTAACTCCCTAATTGTCTGGCATCTCCTATACCTTCTGTCTCTGTCTTTTCCTCAGTTTACATTTTACTTTATTTTACATTTGTTAATTCATTTTTATCCATTTAATGTGATTTAGTTTATGAGATGTAGCAGTGAGGATTTAGGCTCAAGCCAGCCTGGGACTTGGATAGAGGAAGACAGGGAAATACCCTGAACAGCACAACACAAACACATATACCCAATCGTTCATACTGGGGTGACATCATTTTGCATAAATAAGAACATGCACATCAGGGCCTTGTCTTCCCTGTCCAGCAATCAAACCAGTCATGAGAAAAAATACAAATGAATGGAATATAAACATTTATGAATGTACATTTAAGCATCACTGTACCAAATTATAACCACAATTGTAAAGAGACATATTGTTAACATTGTGTATCTCTATATGTAAACCTGATTGTGATATCTAATAAGTACTATGAAATTTCCCCATTATACAATTTTAATATATACGATAATCATAATACATTTTGGGCTTAATGGTCAGCACGCTTGCCTCACAGCGCTGGGGATTCCTGGTTTAAATCCCAATCTTGGTGCTCTAAATTGCCCTTATTGTGTGGGTGTGTGAGTGTGTGCCTAACGATACATGCACTGTCCCGGGTGTATCTGTCCAACACCTGGAGAAAGCCCAAACAGGCATGGTAAAAATATGCAGCCTTCACAGACACAGCCTGTAACTCTAAAATCCTGGGAATAAGACCTAGGACCTGTAATGCAGGGGCATTACCACTACTCAATCATGCCACACATCTATGTAAATAAAAAAAGAAAAGGAAAAACAATGGCATTAATGAAAGGGTAGCTATAAACATTTTTGCTAAAAAATAAAAAATAAATAAAAATTGGTAGCCCAGTGTAGGTTTGCAAATCTGCACCTTAAAAAAATTAAATAAAATAAATAAATAAATAAATATCGATAAACTTTGGAACAATTTCCTTTGGACTAATGAGTCTAAAGTAGAGATGTTTGGTAATCAAGCACCGTAACCTGTTTTAAAACCTCATAAATAGTTGAAAAATAATTATGATTGAAACAAATTTGTAGCCAAATAATCTAAAGTAAGTAAGTACGTACGTAAGAAAGAATATAGGTAGCTATCTTTCTATCTAAAAAACTTTAATACAATAAAGTAACTATTCGTATTTAACATTCTTTACAGAGGTCTGTCCAGTTTGATTTGGGTCGAAATTAGTGATATAAGAGAACTGTGTGCCAAAAAGTCAAAATCACATCTAAATGTCTAAAGACCTGCTGCAATGTCATGTCAAAGACAAGACGTCTTACACTTAGATGTAACAGAATCTTACATAACATATTGGCCTGTATTATATGTAACATGTATTACATTTATATTAAGAGATTCTTTTTAAAATTTATTTTGCTAAACATTTAAACATGCTGAAAACTAAGAGCTTCATGTATTTTGATATACATTTGACCTTTTCTTACTCTAAAGGCATCAGTTCATTTTCTTTCAAAATTTAATAATCAGCTGGTAAGATGAACCCCCCTCTGCCTGATGCACCATTTAATAAAAAAGACAAAGCAATTAATGTCTTTATATAGTTTAGAGTTCATTAGAATATATTTGTCAACAAAGATTTAATACTTTTAAGAGGCAGAATAAATCTAAAATCTAAGCAGAATAAATATCAAATTTATAACAAAGAGTTTCTCTTGTGGGCAACAAACTCTTTATTATAAACCAGTCCTAAGTGTTCAGTGAGAAAATCCTTTATTTTTGTTTTATGTGAGCATACACACAGTTTACAATTTTAGGTCACATCTAACAAAACCCAGGTGCTTACTCAAGTTAGATTAAAGAAGAGGCTTCCCTCTGGCATGCTTTAAAAATAGTTTGTTGCCACAGAGGTGGTTTATGAATAGTTGATATTCTATTCACTTTAAGGGGTTGGAATAATTGTGATATATATTTTTGTTAAAATCAGTATTTATATTTTATTTCTGTTGGTAAAAGTTTAAAATACACTATTAGAACAGCAGTATATGATAAGGATGAATAATGAAGCAATCAGTAGAGAACTGAGTGAACTTGAAAAAATACTGAATTATGATTGTGCATTTTAATAGTCCTCTAAATTACTTCCACTGTTTTCTAATGAAAACACATCTGTATTGGAATTTGAATAAAAGGATCAGTCTTGCAAGCAGCCTCCCTTTTCATAATTGTATACTCAACTTGCTAAAATCAATTTGGGGAAGGCCCTTATCTGTTCTAGCATTACTTTGTCCAGTGCACAAAAGCAAAGTTCACAAAGACATGGGTGAGGTTGATGAGGAAGAACTTGACTGGCCCACACAAAGCCCTGAACCTTACCCCTTTAAAAAACCTTTTGAATGAACAAAATAGAACAGAAGCTGTGAGCAAGACCCACGGTTCCAAAGACAGTGGATGACCTCACAAAATTTCTTCTCGATAAAAAAAATCTTTTAGACAGAGGAGCGGAAGTTATCATAGTTGAACAGACTTAGACTTGGAGGGCAATGAAGCACTTGTAGGTGTAATGTGTAAGTATCCCATACTTCTACCCATGTAGTGTATATGTGATCTATTTCTGTATGTAAAATATTACAGAAATTCTATCATATAAAAAACATTAATTGGATTTAAACAACAAAACAAAATAGTATGGTGACAAACCCAAAAAGGTGAAGTCAGTTTATGTGGTAAAACTTGTTGGAACTCTTTCATGTTGCTAGAAAAATAAAATCACAGAAATCTTTTTTGAACTGACCTATACTGAACTATATGTTGGAAAATATAATAAATTTGTCCTTGAAGTGTCTTTAGACTGCACAGACCTCTTTATATACACGTTACCTGTTTATACATTATTTACATATTGAGCTTTTTATACAAAAATAATCCGCTTAAACTCACAAAACCAACTATATGGGTGTTGGGTCTTTTCTTACAAATAACACAAATCCAAGAGTAGCTTGTAGTTGGACCTGTTACTGATTATAAAATAAATGTTTTTATTTACTCATGCATCTTATGAGTTTTTATGGGTTACATTGGTTACAAAAGTTACATTGGTGGTTTGGGACATTTGACCTCAAATCATAATTAATAAATAATGTGGCAATCCCGACAGTCTGGAAAGCCGTCTTGTTTAAGTTCTTTGCTGTATCTGTCTCATTTAGTAATGCAGTTGAAGGCAGTGGTGCCAAATTCTTATGCTATCTTGTGCTAAAGTCTATCTATTACTCGATTATATCATCATAACAATTCCAACTACTTCCCATGTTTTTACCATAGTCATCATCTATGACAACCTCTTACTTTGAAAGCTTGCCATGATACAATCTCAGAGCACCTTCATCATCACTTGAGAACAAGAATGATCATTCACAAGATTTTAACTAAATGTAAATGTATTTTTGTTGGACTCTGTTATTTAGTTTCAGTTGGACAAAACAATTGTATGTAACCAGTACACTGTTATTATTCAACACATTTAGATACTACATAAATGCCTAGGTAAAATGATTTATGTAGTATAAATATGTCAAGGAATAATGAATTTATTATTTGTTTATCAATGAATTCATATTATTTTTGGTCGTGGTGGTGGTTTAGCCTGCTCTTTTGGTTGTTTGTTAAGCTGATTTAAAATAAGGCAACAAGGTAAACATAATTATCAATAAAAAAAACAAACCCTCTCATCGCTTTATTTGCAAATTCTATTTAGTTATTCATTGCCCAAAGCACTATTAGATAATGACATCTTGGCAGCAATGAAGGTGTGGAAAATGAAAGAATGCCAATGTACATCCAGTGACGTTATTGCTAAAAAGAACTAAACACATTAAACAAATTACAAGCATGAGCATACAGAAGGCTTTTAAATTAAGTTAAATTAAGCTGTACACCATGATCAGAGTATATAAATATAAAAAGTAATATAAAGTTAAAAGCCTGTGTAGGTGTGTTACCTATACCTGCAATCAACACGTTCACTTCAATTACCAGAAAATTTACCCTTCAGTAAGACTTACTCTTCAGGGACCCTGCTGAATTTTATATACTGCAACCACCAAAATGTGGTTTATGGAGTAAAAAAAATTCACATCAAGAAGCAACCAAATACACGTAAATACGAATAAAGAAGACTTATAAATTGTTGTTTTGTATTCATATTTCAATTAATAAATGAAATAAAAGTAAACTTAACGAAAACTAAACCAAACTAAAGCTTATTGGAATGATGGACGAGGACTTCTTGATCAAAACTAAACCTTAAGAAAATATGGAACGATCTGAAATTAGTTGAATTAATTAATGTTTCTTAAAAGACTCAGTATGGTTGTAATAATAGCTTAAAAAACTTAATAAGCTTGAAGATTTAAAATGGGTTTGTAATTAATTTTTACCTAGCACTATGTACTAAAATTGACAAAACTTCACACAGTACAAAACATTAATGATTTGGATTGTGAGTAAAGTGGTGATTAAAACCTTATGAACTATTGAGATTTTTTTATATGTCTGCATAAATATAACCATAACCTTTAAAATGATATAAAGACACCAAATCAAATAAATGACACAAACATGTAACAATTTCATTGATATTAGTAATGCTGTGGACAGGTACAAGATGAAGTTTGCAGTGGCTGCTAGCAGTAAGCCGATTTACAGTGGACTTGATTTAAGTAGTATTGTGTACACACTCAAAACAAATGTACAAGCACAGTTTTTGTATGTCAACTCGGTCTAACTATTTTTTATAGCCTGCACATACACACTGTTACACCTGTCTAACTCATCTTTAAACTTCTCGCCTCTTCACCACTCCCACCTCTATTTAAGCAACTCATTTACCAGACTTGGCACAATTTCTTTTAGTACTGCAGTTTACCTGTGCTGCTTTTCCTGTTCTTAACTATTAAGAGCATCAGCAGCAGCCATCACCCTAAAACTGAAATTGGGTGCTCGATCCGCTGGCAGTCTGTGGTGCTCATCGTCTCACCTACTCATATTGTCATCTGTCTAGACCGCCTGTGGGTGCCTTGAGATGACTACCAGTTTTATTATTAAAATACTTTTTTTTCTCATTCTTGTGTCTGGTCTGGATTATTAAGGGATAATGATACATATAGTAACAATTACCAAAACACATTGCAAATGGGTAAATTACCTCTGATTCACAATCTAATAAACACCACTGCTGTTAATTAAGAGAAAAATATTACATATCTATAAGTTGCAATAGTACCATATGAAAGCAGCATACATTTTAGAATGAAATTAAAGTTAGGGTTTGTTTATCATTCTCGTATGGGTGTGTGGGAAACTATCAAAATCTGATCTTTACATGTGGATGTGTAGCAAATTGCACAAATAAGATTTCTAAGGACCTCAGTAGACTAGGGCTAAAAAGGTTACAAAGTTGTTTTTAAAGGGACTCCTCCAATGCATAGTCCTTTTGTACAAGTGAAGGCAATTCCATACTATTATTTTGCACCCCAGGAGAGGTTGACCCAAAATAATCACACCTAAACCAAAGCATGTAATAGTCTCTGAGGTCACAAGGGAACATCTAAGCAACATAAAGTGCCTGTTAATGTTTTGAGTCCACCATAAGGAAAATACCAAACAAGAATGGTGTGCATAAGAGGGTTGCAGGGGAAAATGCGCTGCTCTCTAAAAAGTATAATGCTACCCATTTGCTGTAAAGAGACTTAATTGTATGTTTATGATTTGAATTTAAAGTATTGCATATACAGAAACAAAAATGCATTTTAGCGTAAACACATTCTGTAAAACACAGTAGTGTAATATGAAACAATGAATTCTAAATTATACCAGCAAATTGTCTGGACATCTGTTTGTAATCTCAAGAGAATGCATGCCATGCAGCAAGATAAAGACATTAAGTTGTTCCATTAAAGAATAATCAAAGAGGAATAAAGTTTATATTTTGAAATAGCCAAGACAAGACATTACCTTAATCCAGCAGAAGTAGGATTAATGGATCTGAAGCAATTAGTTAATACCAAAATCCACCAACAAAAAAACATTTTAAAAAATGTATAAAAAAAAAAAAAAGAAATGTATTGAAAAAAGCTGCATATCAACTTGGAGAAATACCTATATTTCGATGTCAAACCAAAATGTCCAGAGAAACCAAATAAATTGGCCTTGCCATTCTAACACTGGGAACTGTAATTATCCATAACAAAAGTGCTGCCTGTATGACGTTTGCCAAAGATCACATATACTTAAAATGAAAAAATGAATAAATAATCAGTACTCAGGTAACTTTCACATTATAGATGGTTGGGCAGGCCTATTTGCATGAATGAATTATTAAATAATGCTCTAGTGGGAAAAAATTAGCTCATATGAAGGTTTCCTATTCGACTGCTTGTACTGAACAGTGAATTATTTCACTATTGTGTATTTAAGTTCCCCAGTTCAAAATCCAATAATTGTGTTGTCAATAAATGCTCAAAAATCATGTATTTTATGTACTACTAATTCATAGTGACAAAAGTCAAACAATAGACCAAAGTTTAATAGTTTTACAATGGTATTTTGTCCCGTTCTGCCTTGTTTTCTTCACCATTCCACTTAGGCCACTCCTCATAATCCTTACAAATTTTGTGGCTTTTTTAAGCCTAAGCCAACTTGTATATCATTAGTGTACAGTAGTAATATTTCTATCACTAATATCTCACCCTTTAATGATTGAAATCCAACTGATGATGGATTAAAAGCATGTATTACAGCCTAATGCAAATGTTTAAATGGCCAAAAATCAACACAAGTTGACAAAATACCTTTTCTGATGCTGCCTTTTATTTTATTGTAGTGATCGACCATTAATAGAATATGTATAAACCATGTTTTATTCTTAGGACATCACCAATATTTTGGACCAACAATATCAGTACTTGAAATGAGATAGTGATCTTATTTAAGACCATGCCAGTAACAAGCAAATTGTTTTCCATGCATTCTAAGCTGTCAAAAAATATTTTTCTTCTACTTATACCAGGTGAATTAAGAAAATATTTACTTACTATTTAAAAATCTGTTCTACTTTTAAATGTTGTATATAAAATTGTATGTGGAAATAGTTTCCTTTTTTTGATTATCTTGTATATTTTGTCCCCAATTATATTTCTGGTAATGTACTGTACATAAAATATATTCATTCAACATTTTAAACTTGAATTTAAAAATTTATCTAAACAATTTAAACTTGGCATTTTTAAAATAATCATCAAAATAAGAAAATAAGCAAATAAGTAAGTTTGCCGCAACTGCTCTTAAAACACTTACTGTAAGATATTAAGACATGGAGGAAGGATCAAAACTACTCATAGTTAGGACTTGACACTCTGTGAAAAGCTAGATTAAGTGTTTTATTGTTGCCATTGGCCTTTGGTGGATTTTTGGATTGACAGCCTCATTGCTGGGTCATTTGTTTGAAGAACAACACTTACATGTAGACAAATTTGTAGTGTAACGTACATTTTTTAAATTACAATAAAGTACATGCTTTTTGAAATCTACGATTTTACAAATTAGAATATAATAAAGAATATCTGGTCCATCTGTATTGAAATAGAGTAAATACAAGCTCAGGTGATGCTCATTTTACCCATTTGCAATTCACTGTGGCTCCAGATTTGAATCCTGATTTGGGTGAAGTCTCTGGATTCCTCCCACAGTCCAAAAACATGGATTTAAAGTCAACTGGGTGCTTTATATGGTCCCATTTTAATGTGTGTTTGTAAGTGTGAGTGTGTGCCCAGTGATAGATCCTGTTCTATGTGTATCTGTTAAGCGCCCAAAATGTCTTCCCTTGAACCGCCTGTGACCGTAATATAGAATTAATTACAGTGCCCTTTTAATTACGGTGCCCTTTTCAAACACCATGAAGACCATAATTCTACATTAAAAAAGATTATTTACAAGTACAAAAACATTCTATTCAAGAGAGTTTTCAATCTCCCCAAAGGGGAGATTCCAGACAATAAGAGCTACATATAAGGCTTTACAGACCAAAGGTACCATGTTTTACAGTTAAAACATTTATGACAGTACAATTATTTAGAAAAACTAAACAATTATGGCTTGTTTAAAAGAATAGAATCTAAAAAAAAGGCATTCATAGGCTTGTGGTAAAGGAACCAGCCTTGCGTCCTGAAGGTCCCCGGTTTGATTCCTGGTCCCACCAAGTATTATGTCACCTACCCTAATTGCTCCTCGGGGGCCATTTACAGGACTGCCTACCTCTCCAAGCACCTGTACTCATTTCACCAAGTGTGTGTATGTGGCCACTGCACAGACTGGTTTAATGTGAGGACAAATTCCTCTGTGTGTAAGTACAGCAGGCAAATAGATCGCTTTATCACTTTTATGAACAAATAACAAGACTTCTAGAACAATGTACTCTTCACAAATAAGACCAAAGTCAAACACCACATTTCACACAATACATACCCATTGTATGTAAGGACTTATGCAATTTGCAGTCATTTAGTCCACCACATTTTTCACTGAAACTGGGTCATGCAACAGGACAAAATAAATCTACAACATCTGAGGCCAAGTAATGACACACAAACTTGTGTTGCTAGACAACTGGGTTATGGGCAACCACTGTATGTATGGTATCTAAATACATTTTGTTTAAAAAAATAAAAATAAAAAAAAATATATATATATATATAGGCGCCACATACATATATGTGTAAAGTTATAACAAAATACATCAATGTTAAGACTATAACAAATGTTTACACAAACAATTAAAGACCTGCCTCTAACAATTATCTTGAGTTTGAGGACCCAGCCTTGCAACCTAAAGGCCCCCGGTTCGGTTCCCACTCCTAACAAGTACTAAAGTTGAAGTTCCCTTGGGAATGGCACCTAACCCCAATTGCTCCCTGGGCGCCATATACAAGGCTGCCAACCGCTCTGGGTATGTGTGCTTACTTCACATTGTGTGTGTTTAACTGCACAGATGGGTTAACGGTGGAGGACAAATTCCTCTGTGTGTAAGCACAGTAGCCAAATAGATTACTATAAAAACTTTAAACAGTACATCAGCAACAAATCAACTATTTCCATTATGTTGCTATTTATATCATGGATTTTCATAATTTACTGCAACATTTTTTGGATAGTTCTTGCTTACTGGTTAGAGCATTGCACTCTTTCAAAAGGTTGGAGGTTTAAACCACAGGTCCACCTTGAACAAAGCCCTTACCCACTATGCTTCAGGGGGCCTCTCTGCCCAACTGCTGACTTATTAATGTGGACAGAATCAAAAGCTATGCTATATAAATGTAGACTATTACTGTGCTGTACATATATGTCTATATGATAAAGTCATAATCTTATTTCTTATTTAAACTGTTGATGAACAATACTTCATTGTGCTGTACTTGACAGATTTTGACATTGTTAGTGGATTCTTTAAATTTTCAGCATGACCCAGGGCCATTCCTCAGGCCTCACAACTACTTATTTTTACAGCAAAAATATGACATTTAGCAGAAAGGGTTCTGCTCCCTGAGGTCCTGGGTAGCCTGTATTCATTGTTTAGAAACTCATCTAAACACTTTTATCTAATGAGAGTTGCCTGAAAGTCATTGTTTGCTATCGTTTACACTTACCTGCAAAGTCAGATCCGAAAATGAAAGGCGGCTGCTGGTGTACAGAGACTGGCTAGAGGAAGAAGCCACCACTAATAACCATAAAGGAAGTAGCACTGTAGTGCTTAAGCATTAAATTAGCCAGTGACAGCAATCACTATGCTGTCTTGATTTGAGACAGCCAGCAGAAAGTTAACTTTTACTTATAATAAATATATTAGCTCAGAATAATAAAACACACAATCAAATGCTTGATGTGTATGCTGATACAACCCACTGTTTAAGAAAGCATGTTATTCCAGACATCACCACCACTGAAACCTACCATTATTATTTCATTGTTTTGCTGTATGGCTTTGTGCAGTGCAGTCCTACATTGCTCCAGATTTTTCAAAATCCATTATGCAGTTACAATTAAAGTAAACAGCAGCGGAAAACCCTTTCTCGGTTTCTCCAACTGATTGCAGATGATCAAAGGTAGATCAGAGACGAGAGAGAAAACGCAGCGGAAAGACAGAAGCATAGAAAAGATAGATAGGTTGGAATAGGATAGACAGAAAAAAAACTGAAAAAGAATGGTAGAGACAAAGAGAAATATACAAATGTAAAATGAAAAGAAAACACCAGAGAGCTAGAGCGAGAGACCGGGAGCGAGAGAGATTGAGAAATGTTTTCTACTGCATTGTGCATTCAATTTAAGTCAAACGGATGCATCAGTATTTCTTTCACAGTAATGAAAATTTAAAACATAACATTGGTATGGAAAGCAGCATCGCAATGTTTTAAATGAATAATGTACAAGGACACTTCTTCCATTTTAGACTAAACTGTACTTTGTGGTCCCACAAACACAGAAGCTAGTATGATGCTGTATTGCTCGTACATAAAGAGCTGTGCTTTTCTAACAGGAAGTGACAACTTCCATATCTGTGTATGCATGTCTGTGTGTGATTATTTCATGCAGATAACCTTGGTTGGTTGCCCAATTGTGCATTAAGGGTTTTCATAAATACACATAAGAAATGGGCTAATGCTGGCAGGAATGACAGATTTAAACCTGGTTCTTCAGTGTGTTTGTATGCTCATTCACACTGTAATATGAAAAGAGGAAAAAAAAATAAGAAAAAAAAAAGAGTGCAGGGACCTTAGCAGCAGTGGCCCTGGCACTGAGAACAGTCATGTATGTGGTTTGCATGCTTTCAAACCACAAGGCCATTTGCATATCTTTTTGATGCTGTGTTTCCTTTCACATGCGTAGCTGCATAACAGAAATAAAAAGCACCAACTGCAAAATTTCTCTGTCTCATAATCACTGTGTGTGCCTGACAGTAGAGAACATTGTAGTTGAACACAGGAGGGTCGGGCATACTCAAAAACATCCTCTCTCTCTCTCTGAAAATAATAATGGAAATTTACAGCTCTAGGCTTAACATCTATGAGTGAGAATCTACAGCAAAAAAAACGAAAAAAGAGAAAACGCATAGCTGTGGGGAGATTGAAGTTTAAAGTTCTGTATAAGTGTTTGTATACAATCACTAGTATAGTATCATCAGCCCTGTCTTTCTCTTATTAGACATGTTTAGATGGTTTCATGTGGCTCAGATAACACTGCAACTATGCTGCTCTGAGAATAAAGACATATTAGACCACACACACACACACACTCATGCACACTCATACACACACATCTACTGCTGCATTCACACCAGAATTTTAATTACATTAGAAACTAGACTGCAGAGATATTAAGAAAAAATAAGAAGAAAATGCACACTTTTGCTCAATAATGATATCTTTTATTTCTAACAGCTTAAGCTAAAAGAGTACCAGTGTTGCAAATAGGTAGCATTGTTACAGAAAGGGGGTCCTAAGTCCCAGATTCCCATTTGAGTCACAAGCTCATTTTTAATGAGAAGCATGGTTTTCTTATGATTTTAAACTAAAGATAATACACTGTCTAAATGTGAAAGTGTTGTTGGTATGTCTGCTCTGTGATGTTTGCTTGAATATGTTTTCATGCTTTTTGACCAAATAAGAACTGGCATCATTTCCATTTTTATATGGATGTCTAGTTAGTGTTAATTGAAGCATAAAAACCATTGTACCCATTTTACAAAATCCAAACCTGAAACTATATTTGGCATATAGATTTTAAATGTAGATTTTAATGTTAAATGCAAGGTGACAATACTTTGTTTCTGTACCATGATCGTTTTTAGGACATTTAATATTGTTTACTGCTTTAACTGCAAATCAGGATCTTACTGGTTGTTAAATAGGGGGATAAATCTGTGATTGGTTGCTTTTACAACTTCCAGCCTCCACTAATAATTAGAGGATTAATCAGATGAAACGTTCAATGGGCAGAGCATACATGCAATGAAAATCTGAGCGTGAGCACATAAACATGTGAGAGTAGCAGCCAAGTAACAAAATTCTGAGCATGTGCAGGGTTAATCTGAGTAGTTACTGATGCGTCACTTTTGTTGTTTCAGAATGGTTCACTTTCTACCACGTTTTATAATCACTATACAGCATTTGCAACACGGTAAACAGGTTAGAGGTTAAGAAACCAACAGTAAAAAGACACAACATCAAACACTACATATTTTTGACTGCATGTTTTTACTCATTTTGTGGGGAAAGAAAACAAGCAAAAAAACACTAACACACAGTTATATAACATACAAAAACAAGACCATTTTTGGTTGGTAAGAGGTTCTACTATTTACTGTGTTAATGCGAAAAACTAGAAAAAGCTTGTACTTTTATTTACTAATGTTAGGGACTCGCTTACTTCTTACCACCTCTGGGTAAATGTGATAATTTTAAGCACTATGGAATGAAATGGTGAGCATGGTCACATAATGCATAATTGAACTTCTTTTTTTCAGAGAGCACTTACATTAGGGATTAGGATAACAGTAGATTTTTTTTCACTTCCAACAACCAACCAGCTAAGCACACAGCAACATACTTAAAAACTGGCCATGTTTTAGGCAAAAAAGCTATTTATTTCATTTTTCCAGTTTACATAACCTTATACAACGTTTTGCTGATATTAAGCACGCAATTTCTAGTGTAGTGCATTTTAAAACTTGTGATACAGTTGTGGTTGGGACTCTAAGTGCAACAAAAAATAGGAAAAATACCGTAAACTAAAAATTGAAATGTACCCAGCGATGGATTGGCGCCCTGTCCTGGGTGTATCTGCCCAGTTCCCAGAACCCCACCATGACCCTGGTAGAGGATTAAGTGGAAGATATGAATAAATGAATGAATTAATGAATGAATAAAATTAAAATGTAATAATTTTGAATATAAATAAGTGACTCAATAAAGAAAGGATTACGTGGTTATCCATAAAATCCTTCATAGATCTGTGACACTCCATGGTGTTCACATGGTGCTCTACTTTTCCTCTTTTTAATAAGACCTGTCTGTACTTACAGGCAGAATGTACTGCATGTGCTAGTATGGTGCTAGTGCTGTCTGGAGAGCTGGCCAATGTGAATGTTTTCAGGTCGATGACTGTACACTGCTGAAGCTCAATGCCATCTCTGGGTGTATTCTGCAACAAATCCACCTTTTAAATATGTTGTACTTTATCTTTCATTTTCTTTCTACATCCTTTGTCCTTTATCATTTGTGAGATTTCCATGGTTCATCATCCAAAATGTGATAATAGACAAAATCTCTCAGAACAGCACGTTACACAAATGTTTTTTTCATTATATTACTGAAACCAGGTTTCCAAGCTATATAAACAAATCCCACAGATATACAATATATTGTAAAAATAAACAGACTATTTCAGATGAAGAGTTAAAAGAATCTCGGTATTTACATTTCATAAAAGCAAAAAGTATTTAAGCAACAGACCAGATACTTTTAAATGAGAAAAAAAAGAAATTCATAAAATTAACTTATTAACATATTTATTTGCTTGGATAAAAGGCAAAAGAAATTAGAAAGTAAGTAAAATGTGAACACATACAGTGCAGGTCCCCAGTTAACTGAGGCAGTTGATGTGCATGTCAATAGTCAAGAAGATTACGTTAATACAATTGTTTAATAGTTGAATCCGTGGGATTCAGCAGCAAAATTTACATAAGAGTAATACATGGCTGAATTTCGTAGTGCTTTAATTTGCAGGCTTTTTTTATGTTTTGAGCAGATCAATATTTAGTTACAGATAGCAGATTAACTCTGGCACTGTTGAGTCCTGTTAAATCTGTTGTTCACATGCATGTTAAAATGTAAGAGATAATCATGGATCAACTGTGGTCAATTGCACTACTAGCAGGTAGGTCCTGCATTTGACCCTGTGCCACACGCAATACCAAAGAGGGTGTTCATGAGAAAATACGTATAAAGGCAGATACAACCACAGAACAAAATCCACAAAATGGGCTGTTAGTGGTTAAAATATTGGACTTTTAAAGTTAAGGGTTTAATCACTGAGTCCACCTGGTTGCCAGTGTGAACACTTAAGCCAAAGTAGCCAAACTATAAGTTCAGACTTGTATACATGAGCAAATACAACACAAATACTGTAAGAAAGCCAAATAAGGCAAGTCCACAGTATTAGCTAAACGTATATAGAGAATCTCTGCAATGCAATGCACCAGTTTGTTCGTGGGCAACATAATGAAGCCCCTGAAGAAAATAATACTCAATTTACAGTAAAACGTATTGGAGGTTTTATCATGCTGTGGGACTGCTTCACTGTGTCTGGTGCTGCATTTTAAAGGATAATTTGTAAATCAGTGTTAGAAGACTATTCATAGCAATGGTTTGCAAGCATAGATCTAAAAATAGAAAGAATGCACCATTTAAAACTTGCCAGTATTGACTCCTGACTTAAAACCAACACAAAACCTTTAAAGAGAGATTTCAAAATCGCTTAGTAAAGAAAGACAGAAACATGTGCAAGAAGCTTTTTGATGGTGCAAGAAATATTTGGAGGCTGTCATTGTTGCAACTTAACAACATTGAAAAGTGCCAATAATTGTGTTTGGAGGTTTGTCATTAAATAATTTCAACATCTGTGTAAAATATTTTAACTGTTGTTGTTCAGCAGAACACTAAAGGGCATAATACATGATGCACATATTTGGCACTCCAGATACAAACAGGATTTAAACAAGAAAGAATGAATAATAATAAAATATGTCTGCGTCAAATTTTATATTAAATAAATACAGTCAAGGGTGGCACAGTGGCTTAGTAGTTAGCACGTTCGCCTCTCAGCGCTGGGGATACCTGGTTCAAATCCTGATCTGAGTGGAGTTTCCCTGTTCTCTCCGTGTCTGTGTGGGTTTCCTCCGGGTTCTTCGGTGTGCTTCCACAGTCCAAAAACATGGACATGTTTAAAGGTAAATTGAATGCTCTAAATTTCCCCATATAGTGTGTGTTTATGTGTGTGTGTGTGTGTGTGTGTGTGTGTGGCTGTGTGAGTGAGTCTGCCCAGCAGTAAATTGGCGCCCTGTCCTGCATGTATCTGCCCAGCAACCAAGCACACGAAACGTTCTCCCCTGGATGGGCATGGGGAACCCCCCACGACCCTAGTAGAGGACTAAGTGTAAAATAATGAATGAATGAATTAACTGTGTTAAATGTATCACAAATGCAGTGGGATTTATAACATGGCATAGCAAAATCAGCTTGACATGTTTTTCAAGGTTTGGTGTATTTTAAATTAATACTTTAAGAAATAATACTAATTCCACTTTTGTTTCTGTTTTGGCAAAAAGCTTGATCCATGAAAACAGGCTTCAAATCTCAATCTGGGTGAAGTTTACATGTTCTTTCCATGTCCATGTGGGTTTCCTGTGGTTTCCCCGGTTTCCTCCCACAGTCCAAAAACATGGATAAATCGGTTAATTGGCTGATCTAAATTGCCCTTATATAGTGTGTGTGAGTGTGTGTCCAGCGATAGATTGGTGCCCTGTCCTGGGTGTATCTGCCCTGCGCCTGAGATGGGCATGGGAAACCCCACCATGACCCTAATAGAGGATTAAGCGGAAGATAATAAATGAATAAATGGATGGATACAGTCAAAATCAGATACACTTACATTTTTCACCAGTACAACACTGAATTTTATTGCAAAAAGCAATTACAATTATTAATCTCATAATTCAGAGGTAGAAGAAAAAATGTACAGAAAAATTGGATTATGTTTGTTCACAACAGAATGTGATAGGCCCAAAGCATTTTTGACATATAAAAATCACACCAACAGGGGTTGGACAATGAAACTGAAACACCTGTCATTTTAGTGTGGGAGGTTTCATGGCTAAATTAGAGCAGCCTGGTGGCCAATCTTCACTAATTGCAGAGTTTGGAGCAAAATATTGGAATGCAAACAACATTGTGGATGACATATCAGAGTTCAAAAGATTGGTTTGATGAACATGAAAGTGAAGTTGAACATCTCCCATGGCTTGCACACTCACCAGATCTAAATATTAAATATTATTGAACGACTTTGTGGCGTTTTGGAGGAGCGAGTCAGGAAATGTTTTTTTCACCAGCATCACGTACTGACCTGGCCACTATCCTGCAAGAAGAATGGTTTAAAATCCCTCTGACCACTGTGCAGGACTTGTGTATCTCATTCCCAAGACTAATTGACGCTGTATTGGTCACAAAAAGAGGCCCTACACCATACTAATCAATTGTTGTGGTCTAAAACCAGGTGTTTTAGTTTCATTGTCCAACTCCTGTAAATCTGAAGTGCCAAATATCCATGATATTTTAGAGCACTGATTTAGAGCGTAATGTTGAGATAAATGGAGGACTTTGCAGGAATGATCAGGATCTTGGTTTTGCCAAATTTTGTTTGAGATGACAAAAAAATCTTCTTGTAATGTAGAAGCAGAAGCTTTTAAGCACCATTTTAAACGTCAAGTTTAAAAAACAGTTTTAGATTTCATAAAAAGAACATAATTACCTAAATGACATCATCTCAATGTTGGACTTTACCTCAATTCATACTGCATTACTGCACATCACTTGTTAAATTCCCATTAAGGTTACAAAATCCGTCTGTCTGCAATTCAAGCACGAAACTGGTGATTTCTGATATAAAGTTGATGAGACTAAGGCCTTTCATGTATAAATGATCCTCAGTCCCAAGTTTTGAGAATGAATAATGCTGTGGTGCTAAACATAAAACAAAACACCAGTTGATGAATTCCTACACCCATTAATTATTCATGTAACTAATCTATTTTACTAATCTAGTTTCTTTTTTTATACTTGTTTTATCCCACAACTATACACTTACATTTGCATTGGTTTATCTTTGTTGTGTTATTTTGAGCTTGAATAATACTGTCTTACACAAAAGAACAACTTGAGCAGATTATATGACAGCTTACTAATCAAATAAGTTATATCTGTGCTGCCTTTAGTTTTTGGGACATAAGGCATTAAGCTCTCTCGAAACAAACATTAATCCCCTTTTAGGTACATGGTGATTGTCCAGTGGAATATGAAATGCAGAAACAATGTGCAACACATGGCCTAAAGTAATAAAGCGCATGCATCAAACACGTGCACGGCTTTTATGAGAAATAACGTTTATATAAGCTATTTATGGCTGTGATGTCACAAGCCATTATGGACTGTGAAACATATGGACGTAACACAGCTTTGAATTGCTGGGAGATGGGCTGTTGCTCTGATACAGCCTTCACCGTCCTCTGGACAATCCTCAGCTGCTTTGAAGATTGTGGATTTAACAGAGATTTTGTCAGAGGAGCAAGACAATTCAATTATTGTCCATCAGCTTGTAGCAATAGATCTTTAACATGTGCAACACCTTTTACCTTTTACGGCAGAGTGTAGAAACCAATAAGGAGAAACAGATGAAAACGATGTACCTTACTACATTGAAATGATGCAACTAAAAAAGAGAATAACTGAGAGACCGACAAAAACAGAGGGAAAACATAGATTCACTTTTAAAACCAATTTAGGAAATTTAAGGACTTATGTAAAATATACTTAACATAAATTTTAATTCTACACAGTGTTTTCATTCAGCTATTAAAACCTCATATTAGTGGAAGTACTGAAGAAGAGTTTATATTAACCATAACCTAACTAGTACAATAACCATACAACACGATTCACTGAATGATATACATTGAATATGACAATCACATGACGTCCACATAATATAAGTGTCCAATGTTCTAAAAATGTTATACCTGCATGCACACACACACACACACACACACACACACACACACACACACACACACACACACACACAC
>JAOUQT010000036.1:15613412-15624728 GCA_025769995.1 Xyliphius kryptos
GTTTTAAGGACATTACATCAAAGTTGGATCAGTCTGTAGTGTGTTTTTCCACTTTAATTTTGTGTGTGACTCCAAATCCAGGCACATCCAACTTTGTACAGAAGAAAGTATTCAATGAGAATATTTCATACATTCAGATCTAGGATATATATAAATATATATATATATATATTCTGTATAATGAATAATGTATAATGAAAAGTGTACTACATTTTGATCATGTGTTTCTTTCATGTTTTCTTTTTGAATTGTGTTAATGCATGTCATTTGAGAATACAAGAAAAGATAATGAATTGCATCTGTTTCCTAAAGAATGCTCCTGACACCTCCAGCAACAACACTGGCCAGGTTCTGAATGATGGCGCAAACGGTGAAGCTTGTTACACTCAACAATCATTAAGGACATGCATGGAAACAAATGAGGCCAGGTACTACAGTACAGTATTTCATATGCTAGCACACTGCAGTTGATTGAGTGCCACTTTATATATTTGTGTGTTTAGACAGTTGTTTAAGGTTAAGACGTTATACAGCAAATATACTGGTAAATACACTGAACTATCACTATATTAGGATCACTATTCTTCATTAGGCACATATTTTCTGATAAACTGATCCAGTTGGGGGTTAAACGTGCAGAGTTTTGATCCCAGTGTTTTAGCAACAGCTGCACTTGAGGCCTGTTTTTGTACAACTGGCTGACTGGTGTACCATGACTGGAGGAATCATCAACAAGCTAAAGGTTACACTGAGGTTATCAGAGAGGCGAGCAGTGAACTAGCTAGGTGAACAGGCAGAGGAATGGCATACGTTGAATTGCATAGACAATGTTTTTTTATACCAAATTCTTATTAATTAGTTTAGTGACTGTCATGTTGGCTGCACTGATGAGTAGATACCCATTATAGACTGACTGAGCATCTATGGTCAGTCCCACAGTCAACTTGACATTGTGCTAACACAGAACACACCTAATCGTGGAAAATGGAACTACGTAAGAGTATGAGCTCTGCAATTATATGTGAACTCTGCTGATCACAAGACAATACTAGCTAGTAATTCTAAAGCTCACTATTTAAACCATTTTAAAGCGTTTATTTAACAATGTCTAGATATTTATATCTTATAATACACTCCGAAATTACCTAAACACCCATAACTTTTAAGAACTAACACATTAATTATTGCACCTTCAAGGCAATTTATTATTCATGCCTGATAATTTTAGATGTAATAATACTATTATGTAACAAAAATAATACATTGCAATCCTAAATAAGTGACTATAATTTTACAATATATAATATGTAACACATACAACCCATTGGACCACTAAAACTACACTGAGCATTCCTGAACAATAAGGATAAAATATCAGGACAAACAGTTGCCCATTTCCCTTGCACAGTTAAACCTGGTACCTGGTACCCATATAAATAATCGTCCACAGCAAACGGTTTACTATACTGACCTCTAGTGGTCATTGTTGGAGCGTGCATTCATTTTTCATTGATTAATTTAGTGGGCCATTTAATGTATGCTACTTTATGCAAAGGTACTTGACTCAATTTATTCCTCCACTGAAACCTAAGCAGTCAATATGTTATGTATTAAATTATGTTTCTTGTCTGATGTTTGTGCCCTAAGGGAGGCAAGGGACAGAGAGCTTGAACATCGCATTAGGGCCCATGTTCAGATGATGCAGCAGAGACGCAGAAGACCCCGAGGCACACCTGCGGAGGAAGCAAAGGCAGCAGCTCAGGAGATGGAAGAGGTAAAGAACTGATCTAGGAGTTTTATGTTTAATTCAAACATAGGCCCATGTTGGTCGAAGTCGCATAGAAACTAACAACATACAGTATGTGTGTACACAGAAAGGTGTGAAAATGTCTCTTATCAGAAACCTAAACAAATTATCTTGTCCAATATGTTTGACTCTTTCCATTAGACTTGTGGTGTTTTATAAATGAAGACACAAAACCGCTGTGAAAAGAAATTGTCAGCTATTACCATTGCATTTGCATCTCATTCCAGCACTCTTTACATATTCATATAGGTAAGGTACACATTTGGCCAAGGAAGATCATTTAACTTGAAGCAACCTTTAAGCTCTGATGTTGGTATTACACTATGTTTTACCTCCAGTTTCAAGTGCAAGGACAAATGGCCTGCTGTGGAGTGCTTAACATTAGCACTTGCTAAAAGAACAAGTTCCAACAGAACAAGTTCCAAGTTCCCCTTCACCTCATGCATTTTCTCTGAAGCTTTTTGTCAGATCAGTAAGACGTAATATTCCATACTTTTTATTTATACTCATACATCAACTGTAACAGGGGTGAAATGGCTGACAAGAGATTGAAAAGCTCAGTGAGTCAGTCTATCCGTATCCCACAAAGCCCATGTGCAGCCAAACATCTCGAAGCAATGATGCTACTGTATATGACAAGACAAGTATGTGCAAATAATAATAATAATAATACATGTTCAGAAATTTATCGTTGAGCACAGATCAGTGTACATATACTATAAATATCTTTTTTTTTCATGATGTCAAGCAGAGCGTGGGAGTTTCTTTCAAACCGTCAAGCTAAACACTGATTTCCATCTGAAACCTTTCTGTATATATTGAGTTTTTGAATAGTGAAGCATGTATTAAATTAAAAAGAAAATAAAGTACTGGATTAAAACACTCTTCTTTCTGTGTAAGGTAAAACAGCTGCAGATGGAGCTTGCAGACAGGAGACGGGCAAAGGGTCCGGAGTATCGTTTTAGTGCCTTCACTGGGGACAGTTCGCATGACTCGATCCACATTTTGTAATAAATAATTGCAACTGAGCAATACTTGCTACAGTATTTATAGACCAGTGTAATGTGCACAAAGTGAGCTTGCAGTGGCTATATCTATAATGTGCAATTATTAATAAAGATGTTGTGTTTGACCATACGGTGGCGTATTTTGCTTTATTGTGTGCGTTGTCGTCTTCAATCAGTGCTTCAGGAGTCAGCCATTTTACGCTTAGGGCTTAGTGGACTGATGTTGGGTGATAGGGGTATTGAGTGCATATGAACAGATCATATTTTATGACGATCTTCATTATTATTTTGTTTTTATACGTTTGTTTTTGTTTATGAGACGCCTGCAAAGTCATCGACGTAACTGAACCACCCAGTTAAACAGATAATATAGATTCTTTAGAATACAATATATATAAAAAAAAACATAACGTAATAAAATTATGCTGATTTAATAATGTCAGTGTAAATTATGAGAAAATAAATAATACAATTGCTGTGCTGATGGGAATAGGCGCGCTAATGAAGCCAGTATTAAATGCAGTTATCTCTGGAGTGTTCATATTTTCCCAAAACGCAGAGACCTGGATGCGAAGAAAATCGAATAGAAGCAGAAGGATCGTGCGCACTCACAGATTCCATTCCACTCTAGCCTCTTTGTGATGTCACGGGTTGGTCGCGCTGCTGTAATTGCGCCGGTGGCTTGATGGCGTCATTCCGTGGCCCTGTGTAGCCTCCCTTGCTCGCTAGCAGAAGGAGCCAGGATCTGAGGGCGACGCGCGCGGCTCCGGCGCCCACGAATCAGCAGCGCCAAGCCGGACACTTCACCTAGGAAACATGGAGGCCGCGGCCGAGGAGCTGCGGCCTGGTTCCCGGATTCCGGTCACCATCGAGCAGATAATCAATGATACACTGGTGGTTACGCTCACTTACCGAGATAGGAGCTACACCGGGATTTTACTTGATTGCAACAAAAAGTGAGTCTGTTTAATCATAAATACGCTTATTATTTGACTTTAAACGCGATACGGCTATGAGCTAAGCTAACCTAAGGTAATTTGGCTAACTAAGCAAACGCTATCCATCAAGAAGAGGCCAGGCAAAGACATGCAGGCCCCCTGTTTATCCACAGCTAAAAGAGGATTAGCAAAACAAAACCTATTATTTCACAAATACTTTACGTCTATCTTACACACACACATTTATACTATAGATCTAAGAGTTTTGTAAAGGTCAACTATGATAGAAATATAATGTCCAGTAACATTACCTGTCTGCTATTACCCCTAAAGCCCCTGTAAAATATATGTGCATAATAATCGCAATAATTCTGCATTCACATACTGTATATTATTTACTCTGTGTGCTTGTGAAAGCGCCCCCGGTTCCGTGAATATCACCTGATATTTTGATTCTTATTGCCCAGGGTAGGATAACCTCTCATTGTTGTAGCTTGTGGTTGCTAGCTAAAATTGAAATGAAGTTGGTGCATTCAAATGAAGCGGAATAAAACGCAGATTTATGATGTTTTATCCGAGTGCTTTATATGCAGCATTGCTCAGTTTTCACAGGTGAACTTAACTGTGTTTAATCGACTTTCTGCAGGGAACTTTTCACATGTGAGGCAGATTGCCTTCGACGTGTGTTACCATTGTTGTATTAGTAGGCTGTTTGTTATTTAAAATCTGTATATTGGTTCTACTATATGTGTAAACAATATACTGTATAGTTTGTATATTTATTTAGAGGTTCAGTAAGACAGAGGAACTGAAGATGCATGGAAAGGCAATCAATCTTCTGTTAAGACAAAGACAGGTGGGGTGTCAGTGTCCAAACCTAGGATATAGTGACCTTTGTTGAACTTGTAGTATATATTTCTACAGAACCTGCTTTACTTCTTAACATATACTTTTGTCTACTGTATGATCTACAATGAGTAGTGTGAACTTGATTTTTAAACAATTTTTATTTGCAGATTTAGCTGCAATGTTTGTTGATTCCAGGTGTTGCTTTTGGTAATCTTGTACCTACCAAGTGCCCCGCTTTGCATCTGTTTACTTACCGTGGATAAACCAATTGAATACCTTTTAATAAACCAATAAATTTGTAGTGCTACAAATTACTCTTTGTCTTTTTTTTTGCTACAGTAACCTTAAAGAACAGTGTTTTTATAGATTCTTATTTGTGGCTGTTTCTATTTGTTTAGATAGAAGGATAATTAGAGAGCTGAGATTTTTGGCAAAATAGACAAAAAAAGAAAATCACCCACGAAAAAGTTGTAGTGAGGCTGTCAGTTGAACCACTTTGCTTGTCCATCATGGTGTTATTTTATTCAGCCACTAAATCAGTCAAGAGATATTACTTTTAAATGAATTCTTTTATTAAATGCTATATTATATCAAATACATATTATATATCAATTTAAAATTCCATGCCTCAGGTGTTGATGGAATATAAAATAGTACACAGAAATATGAAGTACAGACTTAAAACCACGAGTGAACATTGTTCATCTTAGGTTCTGTATGATGCTTATTTTCTCTGGATTTGTTCTGCTAAAACTTCATTTCTTTGTGATTGTTAGAGATATTTTATAATGTTAAAACCACCCCTCATTTCCCATTGTTGTATCATTTGTCATTTCCTGTAGCTTGATGATTACTCATGTCAGCAGCATGGATTGAATCATAGAGATCACTGAGTCACTGCTGCTCAGAAACCCTTATCCTCTGTCTACATGGCCTGGACAATTTGTACAGCTTTGTACCTCAGACAGGCTGTTATAACCTTTCCCAAATAACCACCTCTCTCATTCAGTATTTAATTAATGGTAAGAAGAAATCATCCGAAAGTCCTGCAATAACTGTACCTATGTCCTTTTTTTTTTAAAGACATACTAGAAGGTATTTCTTTCATCAGAGCTCTCAAAGGATTACATAAGGGGTGGGGATCCTTTTCTTATAGGGATTAATTAATAATAACCACACAATCAAATATCAGGCAAGATGTGAAAACAACCAAATCTCTAGGCTCCCCCTAACTGCATCCCTGGTGGCTGATGGGATTGTTTTTGTTCAGTGAGTGTGAAGGGGGCTGTCGTGAAGCAGGCACATTGCCCTTTGTCTGCTGTCTCTGATAGAGTCGAGCCACTGGTTGTTCTGTCTTGACTACAACCACTCTTTAGTGTCTGACAAAATGTTTCTGCCCTATGCAACTCTGTGCTGTGCTCAACAAAGGATATGTGTGAATTTAGTTTTGACTGAACCACAGCACACACCTAAGATCAGGTTTCTGTTAAAGAAACACAATGGCCCATTGTGTTATTGTTTCATAGTATGATGCACACTTCAGTTTATGGCCCATTTTTAAAATTGAATATATTCAAACAAGTTTTAAATGCATATGTAATGTTCAAAATAGCTTCATTTTAACTGCTTTGTTAACAGATTAGCAGCTTGATTCAGTTCCATCTAAGATTTTAGACTTTTTATGCACTGAATTAGGCATCTTGAGGTATATTCTTTTTTTCAACTGTAGTTAGGTTATTATCTGCCTTCTCAAATGCATTGATTTAAAATGAATTTTTCAAATCAGTTGAAAACTGTCAATTGTGTACCTATGTGGCTGTATACACATTGCCGAGCCTGCTTTTTTATATATTGCTTTCAGAACCTTTTCACTGCCATCATAGTCTTTCATTCTTGTTCTGTTTAGAACTGGGTTATTCTGCCTGCCAGATGTTGTAGGAAAGTCAGAAGAACCTATTTTGAACATTCCGGAATCTGATGTGATGAATGAGGAGCCTTTGTCCAAGCCAGACATTCAGCTAGCGCAGCGACCAAAGGATGAGAACACGGAGCCTGACCAGCCACCTCTCATTCCTTTACCTATCTCTGTTCAACCAGGCCAGCCTACCTACCCTCCGTATTTTGAGGGTGCTCCTTTCCCTCAGCCTATGTGGGTACGTCATACATACAATCAGTGGGTTCCTCAGCCTCCACCCCGACCAATCAAAAGAAAAAAAAGACGGTCTCGAGAACCTGGTCGCATGACCATGAGTACTATTAGACTGCGGCCTAGACAGGTATTGTGTGAAAAGTGCAAAAACACTGTTACCAGTGACGAGGACAGTAAAGATGGGTCAGCTGTGGCCAAGGGATCCAGGAAAGAAAATGCTCCACAAGATGTGGAGCATTCCAAGGAGGCCCCACCTAAAGGACTCCGGAAGGAAGATGCAGATGCCACAAAGGTGTCTAAGAGGCGAGAAGAGGTTCCATGCTATGAAAGCAAGCGCTGTCGAAAAGAGCGAAAAGATGATGAGAAATTCCCAAGAGGCAATGTAGTGCCTCACAGCCCAGTGATAAAAATCTCCTATAGTACTCCACAAGGGAAAGGGGAGGTAATGAAAATTCCATCTAGAGTTCATGGTTCTGTAAAGCCCTTCTGCCCCAAGCAACTAATGCAGAATGGACTTGGGGAGCATGAGAATAGTCGTGAGGCCAAAAAAGAGACACAATCTGCTATCGAGTCTATTAGGACTGGCCTTACTGTGTCTATCCCCAAACTCAAGCTTCCAAAGCTGACTGATCAGGAAATCCCATCGCCCAAAATACGTTTAAAGGCCCGCGGAGATTGTGTGGAGCGTGTGTCTGTGTACGACGCAGAACTTGTGGGGGAAGCAAGGCGCCGGAGTCCAAGGATTCGACCTGAGGACGCCGGGGACAAAAATACCTTGGAACTGTGGTCAGGTGAAGAAACTCAGAGGCATGGTGACCTCACACTCCTCATCAACTTTGGCAAGCGCAAAGCAGACTCATCCAGCCTTTCTGTGTGTAGTAGTGACAGTCTGGATGAGTCCAAGTCCTTCAGCTCAGATGGGACATCACCAGAATTGTGTGAGCTGGCACCTGGTGAGCATGTTATTGGTGTAGCGTCCTCTGTGTCAACTACTTCATCAGCATCAAGGGCTGAGGGTAGGACTGTACCACCACTGACTGTAAGGTTACACACACGTAGCATGAGTAAATGCATAACGGAGGAGGGCCATGCTGTAACAGTTGGTGATGTAGTATGGGGAAAGATACATGGCTTCCCCTGGTGGCCAGCCAGAATCCTGAGCATTAATGGCACTCGGAGAGATGAGGATGAGGATGAGGAAGATGCACCATGGCCTGAAGCCAAAGTGTCCTGGTTTGGCTCGCCCACCACCTCCCAGCTTTCTGTGGCTAAACTTTCACCCTTTCGTGAGTTCTTCCGTCTGCGCTTTAACCGCAAGAAAAAGGGCATGTATCGACGCGCCATTATTGAGGCAGCTAAAGCAGTGGGCCACATGAGCGCTGAGATCACGTCTCTGCTGTCACCGTGCGAGACATAGGTAAGTCATTGTCTATACTGTTCTGTTTTCTTTTGCTTTCAAATGCTTAAATGGTAATGTGTTAATGTTATGGCTGATCTGTATATAAGAAAGGTGTGGGTAGAATTTCAGCGGAGTGTGCATGTCTAATCATGGGTTACTAGTAGATAGATTGAAGGCTTGCAGATAGGCTTATGATGTGTGTAACATGCTATTTGTTATGACACCAATAGACATAATATGGCCTGTGGGAGATGGATAAGCTGCATATGTGTATGATAAAGGGGTTAGGTTGGCATAAGTTACAGGTTGAAAAAAATCTGATAACCTTGATTCGAGTTGTCTGTACAGGTGCTGGTGATAAAATTAGAATATAATGAAAAAGTTTATTTATTTTTTATAATTCCATTAAAAATGTGAATTGGAATATTACTTTAGACCAATAAATTTTTTTTTAAATGAGAGCCAAGGTTGCTCAGAGAGTGGTCTGCATCTGTTCTGCATTGTTAGGTCTGGCATATTGCATCTTCTTCACAGTACCCCATATATTTTCTATAGTGTTAAGGTCACGTGAGTTTAGCTGGACAATTAAGAACAATGCTACCATGGTCCTTAAGCCAGGTACTTGTAGTTTTGTACCTTGTACTTGTAGTGCAGCTGGAGTCGGTGCTTCAAGAACCACCAGAAACAGACATATGCCAGATTTCATATGGATATGGATTTCAGCTGTCGCATTTCCTGTGTCAAGTCACTCTTGAACAAAAGACAGCGTCAGAAGCATTTTAGGACAAAAGGGACTGGACTGCTACTAAATGGTCCAAAGTTAGGTTTAAGTAAATTTTGCATTTCTTTCGGAAATCAAAGTCCCAGAGTCTGGAGAAAGAAAGTAGAAGCACAGTGTTTTCTGAGGTTCAAGGTTGATGCAGTTGTCCACCCGGAGGTTTTAGCACACCTCATGCTTCTTGCTGCTGATAAATTTTTAGGGGTTGCCAATTTCATTTTCCAACAGGACTTGGCATCTGCACACAGTGCCAAAGCTACAAGTACCTGGTTTAAGGACTATGGTATCCCTGTTCCTAATTGTCCAGCATACTCACCTGACCCTAACACTATAGAAAATATATGGGGTACTGTGAAGATGCGATACGCCAGACTCAGCAATGCAGAACAGCCGAAGGCCACTATTAGAGCAATCTTGGCTCTCATAACAGGACTATAAATTACACTCACGCATACAGTTGAAAGAGTATATTTTGAATGATGTACTCTGTGTTTTTTGTTTCAAAAGTGAAAGCAGGAAAAGCTGGACTCTGGCTGGACCCTCTGCTCCTGCCCTGTCATTCCCAACCAGCAAGGACTAGATTGGCACCATATAAGAGTGAAGGTGCTTCTTAACTGCCCGAAAGGAGAAATCGGCCACTGTTAAGGGCTGGAGGGAGCAAGCAGACAGGAACATCTGTAAAATGCAACAGGCGTACTCTTCTCTCAACCTGTTTTTGTACCCTAATCATTTGCTAAGGACTTCTGTTTTAGGATAACAAGTAGCTAAACACTAAATCCGAATGTATTTATTGCTGGTGAATCAAAGGCAACCTTGCTACAGTCTCGTACGATCAATCCAACTGCTGCTGTTTTCCATTGGTGAAGAGTACCTGCATGTCAGGGGACTTGATAAAGATAATTAATCCATTATGGAGACCCACCATTCAACCTGCTCAAATGACCTTCACCTAGTCCACTTTAGGAGGACAAGATGGACATCTACATGGTGGTAATTTACTTGCTCTAAAGTATCTTTCTTTATGCTTTCAAAACTGAAAATGTGAAACACTTTTTTGTATCCTCTGCATTTAGAGATCATTGTGTACGTCTTAAAAACATGCAGTGTGTCATCATAGATGGATATATTTTCACGGGAGGGCCGGATTTCTTCAAATGGCCTGTCTTTGTTATTCAATTTTTTTTATCACCTTTTGAATCTCTCGTTCTGGGAACATGACTTATTTGGGAATCCCAGAGCTTCATATGTACTTGCTTTAATTATTTAATGTGTCATGTAAAGAAAAGCACTTTATCTGTACCTTCAGTGGCCTGCTGGACATTCATACAATGAACACTAATTTAGAGTTTTATGGCTATAAACAGCAGACAAGCTCACAGCAGCCCTCTGGTTCCAACTATCACTTCTAGCACCTGAAAAGTGACTTCTTTTCTATCAGTTTTGGACTTGGATAAGAAAACAAGTTGCTTTCCGGAACTAGTGGTGTACACTGCATTATTGAGGTCAGTCCTTTGTGTCAACCTTCATTTTTTTTCTTTCCCCCATCGTCTTTTTTTTTAAATGAAAATAGACAGAAGTGTAATTCCTATGCATCACATCTTTATTAAAGCTTTAACAAATCACCTTAAACCTGCTGTTCTGGTACTATGAATTCTATGCCTTTGTATTCTTGGCAGCAAGCAAAATTTAAACTGCTTTTATGCAGGGGTTTGTTGACATTAGTCTCTTTCAGGTGAAGGAGAGGTTCTGACTGAACTTTTTTTGGACCATGATAATTTAAAAACCCAGGGAGTTAGGAAAATGTGGAGAAAAGGAGATGGGGGATGGGGGACATATTTTAAATCATCGCATCTCACCACTGCATTTCAATGGTAGATTCTAGTATTTTTTTTAAAGATCAATCTAATCTATTCTTGTTCCTGAATGGATTTTGAGGATAGCTGTGCAGTGCGAGTGCAAAGACACTCGGCCGCACTATTTAGATCAGTGAAATTTTTTACATGGTGTACAGTATATAAAATAAAATATTTAAACAATTGCTTTGCTTACTGACTTGTTCTTTTTCCATATTAATAAGCAACGTTTATATTATCTCTACTAGCAACCCGCAGGATTTAGGAATTTATGATTTCAACCTCTATGGTTCAAAAATGTTATTGCATGCAAACTTGAGGGAGAATGTCACGTAATGTAGGTTGTTGCACACTTCAAAACTTGGCTAAATCTCACAGCCGAGAGCAGGATGTCAGTTCATAGGTAATTCTGGGTTTTGTCCAAGATCACAAAATCCACAGTAAGTAGTATGCCTAAGTGATATACAGGGGTTAGACAATAAAACTGAAACACCTGTCATTTAGTGTGGGAGGTTTCATGGCTAAATTGGACAAGC
>JAOUQT010000036.1:15656628-15666891 GCA_025769995.1 Xyliphius kryptos
CTAAATACAGATTAGTTAAGGCAGTGAATCTTGATTTTTTTAGTAATGTTGGTATACATTGGCAAATATAATGATGAATTATTGGCTAAATATTACTATTGTATGAGTTTCCACAATTCATCTATACCTTAATGCTTTCAATTTGAAAGATGATGTATGTTTTATTCGCCAGCCTGAAGCCTGATTCTATTCATTCATGCATTTCAGGATATATATTTTTTTTCCTTTCTTTACAGTTTTACAGACAATTACAAATATCACAACGGTAAAATTCTTACAATTTTAGTCTCAATAATATATTAAACTAATGAAGAATGAATAAATAAGGCTGCCAAGGTAGGCTTTTCATATAAGCCCTGCTATCTACTCCTTCCTCCACTTTTGAGTTTTTTCCCTTGAAAGGCTGGGAATAACAACTCTTTATGACTCAAGAGAACATCTGCGTAGAGGAACTCCTCTTTTTTATTAATCACTATTATTATTATTGTTATATACCTCCCCACCCACTTTCATGGCACAATTTTGATCAGCAAATCCATTCTACCAACTGCCAGTGCGGCCTCCCTATGCCCTCTTTTCTCCCCCGTCCTCTCTGTTGATGCACTGAAGTATAACTAAGCTAGCAGGAGGATATCCCGTTCAGGTCCAGTCAACTATACATAACACATCATCAGCAGATATCCGCTTTTACATAAACACAAAGACGCAGAAAAATTCCTTCCAAAGCCAAGACTTAGTGGAGATGAGGGAAAGCAAGAAGCTTTTTCTCTCCACCCTGGAAAGCTTCACGGCTCCGTGCTCACTGTTTGTGACGCTAAAACGCCTCTGACTGTATAGCCATGTAAAAGGAAGCTGGCTTCACTTGCAGAACGATATCTTAGCCAGCTCTTTAAAGCTTGGTAATTCTGTGTGGCTTTTCAGAAAGCGACAGATTAAACTCCGTCCCTTGAGGTTGAAAACTTTAAACTTGAAGCTTGATTTGTACAGACCTTTCAAACAGATCCACAATTAATGTTTTGACCGAACATAGAAATACCTGGTCATATAAATATAGTGGCACAGTGTAGGTCTCATTTTTGGAATAGCCTTGTGTGACTGGAGAGAGGACAATGTCAGAAGATGAGAAACTTACTGATAAATATTTCCCCGAACAGACTGATGTATGGCATTAAGATGTCTCAGTGGTATATTTTACTGTAGCCCACTGTGATAAAGTTGTATCGAATTAGATATCCAGAGGGGAGAGTATTTCATTGCAAGGCCACTAGGACATAACAATTGAATCAAAGGCACTTCCAGTGGTTGTGTCTCCAATCAGCTGCCTAGTCTACAACCTGTCAGGGTAGTGCCATAGTAATGGCTAATCAATCTAAAGCAGAGATACACTTCCACACCGACAATGGACAGTGTCCAGGCCCATTGCCATTTTGGAATTGCTTTATGGGGCCTGTATGGCTTTATGGGGCCTGTATGGGGATCAAACATATGATCTTGGTGTTATCAGCACAATATTACTAGTGTATTGTGGCTTGAATTCAGAGATTAGGGGTCATCTGATAAACTGTCTGTGTCCCTTGGACTCAAAAAGAATAATGTTACTTTCATCAGTCAACAAAATGTTTTAGCCAACTGAATCAACTTCAGTAGAACTTTGTGGGGACTTCTTGCTAATAGACTGTCACAGTACTCACAGGTAACTCCATTGTAAAGCATTGGAGATCAATTCAGCCGATCATTGTCTGCACTTCTTTAAAACTTTTATTCAAAGTACTCTGTTTCTCTGAACAATGTCTCGAACAACCAACATTTCTCTGGTTTTCAAGAATATGTACATTAAGTGATGGTTTCGCCCTTAAACAAGAGCAACCTGATTCACACCTGTTTCTTCACACAATGATTGACCTCGCTATTATTTTAAAAGCACGCCTTCAATAAAAGCATGCATGCCATGAGTTTGCTGGTTTTGGTGTTGAATCTACTGCACCAACTGTTAAATTATTTGTCATGTGGTAATATAATTTATACCAAAAAGGTTGATTAATCTGGTTAGCCATATTGGACTGCTATTATTTTGAACACTTGTGCACATGAGTTGGTGTCACCTATCATGCATGTTTTTAGACCGTGGGATTACATCGGAGCACCTAGAAAAACAGACACAGAGAAAAAATGCAGACCACCAGCTGGTTTTGCTCCCAGCTAGGCTTGGACTCCGGCACCGTGCTACCTGTTGTGACACCATGCCACCCAATTTACAGCAGCAACATAGTTCAAAGTATGTTGAATTTGGGCTTACTTGCACTTAAAGCTTTAGATATTCAGAGTTAATGACTAAAGCTCAGACTTGCTGTGTTGTTCACTGATAAAATACATGTAGAATGTAAAGCTTGAGAACCCTGAGACAGCAAGCAAGCACATTTTCTACATTATATTTCCAAAAGTATTTGCTCACCCATCCAGAGATTTGGAATTAGGTGTTCCAATCACTTCCATGGCCATAGGTATATTAGGTATATGAATGCTCCAGCATACCAAGACATTTTGGATAATTCCATTCTCCCAACTTTGAGGCGCCTTCACTTTCAACATTAGAGCGGAGACTGAGAGCCAGGTCTTCTCGTACAATATCAGTGTGTGACCTCACATATGCACTTCTTGACGAATGGTCAAAAATTCCCATAAACACACTTCTAAACCTTTTAGACTGCTTTCCCAGAAAAGTTGCAGCTGTTCTAGCTGTATTGGAGCTGATCCTCATGCTTGTATTGCACCGAATGTTGCAATTCTTGCCAGGGTTCAACTTGGTGCAACTTTGTTTCTGCTAGATTTTGATTAAATATGACACCTTGCTGTCATGCCCTATCCATGTCTTACAGTCCCTTGAAAAGGCTGTAGCTTTCCTTCCCTCTGATACACTCTTAATGCAATCAGATTCATAACGACCGATCGGAGGAGCAGGCCACATATTAAATAGCATGATAATCTAGATTGATGAACATTCGATGTCAACATTAACAATATTTTCAGAGACAGAGAATAAAGAAAAATCAATGGCCTTTTAGACCTGTCATTTTCAAAACTATCTATCTAACGAAGATACCTTTTGAAAAGAAATAAATGACACAAGTTGAAATATTCTTTTTAATTATTGGACATCCATAGCAGAATATGATTTACATTAATGAGCCTAAGTATATTAAAAGCATTTTATCCCCCGGCATTCGAAACAATCAAATGATGGTCTTGGCAATGCCACATGAAGTGGACAGAGAGAGAGTGAGGTAATGTCATTTTAATTGCTAATGGATTCCTCAATTGTTCAGCCTTTGATTTTTCTTTTTTGGCAAATCTAATAATGCGGATAATATTCATCAGATATGCGGGGCCTTTGGGGGATGATGAGATTAGCCCTGTGGCTCATATTTACTTAGGGAGAGTGGTTATTCACCATGCCAGCCACTTAAATCACTGGTTTATTTGAGGATTGAGGTTTCAGAGCGCGATCAGGATCTTATATCTCACTAAAGCAGTTGTCTTTTTAATATATGGAAACTGTTGATTGCTATCTTGGCTGGAATGACTGATTTATTGCATGTGGTATCTCTAATATTTAGTTATTTTTTCTTGTGGCAGGACAAGGACCTGCATATATTTTACATTTGTTGCAAACTCACTTATGGGCCTAGTCATGTGTGCATATTTGTTTTTTATGCAATATATAATGCGGGCGACACGGTGGTGCAGTGGATAGTGCTGTGGCCTCACTGCAAGAAGATCCTAGTTTAAAGCCTGAGTTGGTGCAACTCTGGAAATTTCTGTGTGGAATTTGCATGTTTTCCGTGTTCACGCGGGTTTTATCCGGGTACTCCAGTTTCCTCCCACATTTCAACGACATGCATAATAGTTTAATTGGAGAAGCTAAATTGTCCTGTCCTAAGCCAGTAGGGGTGAGGGTTGCGTCAGGAAGAGCATCCGGCGTAAAACGTACCAGATCGTAATGCGCTGTGGCGAACTCTGGAGATGGGGAAAAAAGCCGAAAGATGAAGAATAAGATATATATATATAATGCATGACTTACTATGTGTATATAAGTTTGAAAGCTGATTAAATCTTATATGTTTAATCTACAGTGGTATGATTAGTTAGAGTCAAGTAGATACTTGTAGATAAGTAGATAACTGAAATATTTTATAAACACTTTCTATGCACTTAATTCCATGCAACCCAGCAATTTTGGTATGAGTATACGTAGTTCTACATGTGCATGCTGCATGCATGAATCACTGCCACGAAACTATATTTTTACTATTGTCACTATTTTTGCCATTTTGTGACGGTACAAGATGGGTGTCAGTGAAATGTAGTATCTTGCCAGTTGTCATATAATTTTCAGTTTTAAGTTGTTGGTTTTTTAAACTAATCTTTGATTGACAGCATGTTATGTTTAGACATTACCCATCCACACCATATTTGATATACAGTATAAGGCTTGAAGCAATATTTTCAATAGAACGCTAGCTGATTAAGGCTTATTTGTGAACTAGTGTCATATAGTAAATAATGTTCAAAAACATTACGCTTACTGAAGGCTCAGTAATTTCACACTCAATCACTACCACCTGAGCAAAATTTTGTGAAATTTCAACAAACGCGGGAACGACATACTTAAGCGTCATGATTTAGGGTTTCATTGTAATATGCACAATTAACAAACAATAATGAAATAATAATTAATTATTAAATAATGAATTTCTTACTCTCTAGTCCTTCTGTTACAGCTAGTAAACAGTAATGGTTAATATTAATAAAAGTGTAATCCAAATATTCTGATGTACTTAAATCTACAGCATATTTTGTCCAAGTAACGAAAATTACTGACTTTACTCGTCCTATATAAATTGGTAAACTAGACAGGCACTTTCCTAGATTGGATTATTGTTATGCCTTGTATGGATGTTCTAGAAGGTGTATACACAGGTGTATTCTGGCCCGCTCACCAAATTTCTCTATGAAACTAGACCAGTGCTATTGAGTATTACAAAACTGGAAGGAATAAAAAATCTGCCATTCTAAAATGTCTTATAAGTCTAACTTACATTATGTTTAGATGCATTATGATTCTTTCCATGGTTCCCTTATTTGTTCTGTTTGGATGTCATAAGCGAGATGGCTTTATTGCTTTAGCCCCGTATGGGACCAGGTTGCAGGGCCCTCGGTACGACGAATGAGCCTGGCAGGAAATTGGCAGATGGAAGCATCCATTTCACTGCTAATTACGGGGGCCACCAGCCTAGCCGACTGACAGGGTTCAACTGGGCAATGTAGAGGCTGCCATCTCCTATCCTGCACGCTTTATAAAATGCTCTTTAATCCTACTGCACAATATCATTAACTTTGTAAGTGGATGAACACAATGGACAAGCAATTTAATTAACTTGTACCATTGGATGTTGGAAGGAGAGACTAAATGAAATTAATGCACAATATTTCCCTGACTGGCCAGCCAACCCCGGGAGCAGCCTAGATTGTTGGCAGGTCCTGCGTGGCCAGCCGGTTTGGCCAATTAAGCCTTGTTTAGACCTATCCATAACATTTTCCACAAAAAAGGGAAATAAAATCAGCGGTTTGCGGATCAATCATACAAGCACGCCACTGGAGTTTAGGGAGCGTTTTAACTAAATGAGAAGAGCACTCTTTTAGTCTGCCCTTCATTTCTATTTCTGTCTCTCTCTCTCTCTCCCTCTCTGTTTCTCTCTCTCTTCCCTCGTCTTTGAAGTCCGTTTGCCTGATCACTTACAGACACTTACCTGACATTTTAATTGACTAAAGAACATAAGAGGATTGTTGGAATATTTGAATACATGGTAGGATTTAAGCAATTTAACTTGATACAGTAGAAACAGAAATGCTTTTTTCAATAAGAGGCGGAAACTGCTAAACTAAACAACTGCTAAAATAATTGTAATTAGACAAGTAAATTGAAGAAAAATGTATATCAATTGATATTAGTGAAATAAACGACTTTTAAAGTCGTTTATGTGTTTGTGAATAGCACATAATCAAGTGTATGGAGTATGTAGATAGCGGGTCATTATCTACACGATGTAAGCACCATTAATGAATCATAATTTCAACTTACAATGTCCATGACATATTTAATTTTCTGGTATGTTTTAGCCCATAGTATCACATGTAATGTAACACATTGGATGATATAAAATGTTTAAGCCGGAACTGAATTTAAAATATATTTAAATATATAATAACTCTTTAAACAATATTAATAACAATATGTTTTGAAATTGATTTGCTAGTTCCTGGTTCACTAAAGCTGTGCTTTGATAAATATATGAATATACATCGAGTTGTGCATAGAGAGATGCATGATATTTGGTTAAAATTTATATGATAGTACAAATAGTAGTATGTAGTGATTACGAGTTGATAGTATGAGTTGATATTATTTTACCCTCTGATCAAAGTCATAGTGACTCTGGAGCAGGCTAAAAATCTGTTGAGCTTTAAATCCAGGCCCAATTACAAAGCCCAAAAAGCAGCACTTGTTATTCAGCAAGAGTGAGCCGACACCTTTCGAGCAGCCTTGCGCTAACCTCCAATACTGCACAAACAGGCTGTTTGTCATCCTTAGCAATCACAACACCCTGAGAGAGAGAGAGAGAGAGAGAGAAGACGAAGAGAGACTGAGCATCAATAACAGGGTTTCTTTTCAGCAGAGAAATACAGATCGAGGTGCCCTTGCCTCCCCCTCCTCCAATCCTTAGCCATATATGTTTGCCAAACAGCACCTCACTCATTGATTGAGTATTCAGTGTATTGAGCCACGCTGTCTATTATTCATCTGCTGCAGGAAGGCCTGACTGGATACACAGACAAAACTCCCATTTAAAGTTCCTCTGTCACCAGAGCTTATTTTACAAGCAGGCTGGACGCAGCAGTAATCCATCAGGGCCTGCAGGGGCTCTTATCTGTGTGTGAGAGCATTCCGTTGGTATAAAGATTCAAACATCTCACAAATTCTGCACTCATTTTTGTTTACAGTGTTGCTTAAAAGTTTGTGAACCTTTCAGAATTTTCCAAATTTCTGCATAAATATGTTTTTCACTATAAATAGACAAAGTGAACCTGAAACATTATTTAACAACCGTGAAAACTTTTTTGCACACTGCTGTTCATATTTGAAGAGTTCTTTTTCTGTGAGCATGTCAGCCTTAAGAAATATAAAATACTTTGTTCTTGGTTAGCAATAAACTGTTACCAGATGATATTTTTTTAAATAGAAGCAAGTGTCTGTGTGGGTAAATTATTTATCTCTCTTGTCTCCAGTGACTTTTCCAACATAGAAACAGACTTTGAACCTCTTTGTTGACATTTTCTTGCTATATAGATGTATGCTCTCTTCATTTCCGAGTCCTTTGCGTTTTTTTTACGTTTTCCGCTTTGTTTCAGTACTCAGTTTAACTTATTCCATCATGATATGGATGAATGGATGGATGGATAGATTTAGGTTTTATTTAACTATTAAAATATTTCGGTACCTTTTAGTACCGAGATGCTTCGGTTGGTGCCTTTTTGGCATTGAATTTCAGTACCCAGCTCTACTCGCGGCAATGTTTTCGGATTCTGAAATTTTCGGAAAAGGAAAAAAAAACAGCTACACTTTTGGACAAATTTGGACTTGCAATATAATTCAAGAACAACCTAACCTATAGACTAAGGATTTTAACACATAAAATGAAAATAAATTCTCTTCTTGAATATTAGACTAAAACCTTTTCGTTTGTAATGTTGGACAAAAATCCTAGTTTTAATTTTGCTTATGCACCTGTGGTGCTTCTCAATGGCTACCCTTTAGCTAAAGCAAGACTTGTGCCCTGTTTGAGTTTACTGTGCACTTTTCCCCATTTAAAAGCTTTTATATTGCATTTCCTCATTGACCTAACTAAAGAAACTACTGTACATGACTAACAGCCTGACCCTTACCTTGAGAACCTGATCCGTGAGCATGAGCATATTAGGATGTGTGTCTGTGGCAAAAAGCTGTGCTTTGACCACTGTGAGTAAAATGACTACATTTATGTTTGCTTTATGGGTCATTTTTCAAGCAGAATGTAGAAAATCTATGAAAGGTCACGAGATTTTAGCCTCTTTTTCGTCAGTATGTGTGCATACGTCCAGCAGAGCTTAGCATGTAGTGTACTACTGTGCAGAAGCATGCCAAGAGTCATTTGAGATAATTACAGCTGAGGATGATCACATTTTCCTTTCATTGATATTAATTTCTGAAAGTACTATTTAGCAGTTCTGCATTGTGCTTTATCTCTTGTTTGATTTCTTGCGATGTTCTTCCTGTGGCAAAGAATGAGAGAGAGGGAGAGACACTTTCAAGAGCAAGCTGTAAAACCTGCCCTTTACGGCCCAGTTATTGTCTTTCTGTCTACAATTACTGCGATTACTCATATCCTTTCCCATCTCTTCCCCAGCCCGTCTGGTGCGCTTAATAGAGTGCATTTTACTAATGGAAAATTAAGTAGTGACCATGACAGTCCAGTTTATAAATATGTAAAATATACTTTTAATTATTTCAAGTGAATCTGGCAGGTAATCAATAATGCAGGACGTGACAAACATGGCCTTGATGCGGGTCATTGTAAAGCAGCGGCTAAAAAGATAAGCACTTCCTGTCAGCGCGCTCTGGCTTCAATTAATATTTTGAGGCTGTCATGCCTCAAGAAAAATGGATTAATTGTGGCCTGCTAATATAATAGGTTCTTCATGAAGAGGGCCCTGGCACAGGAGGCAGGGAGGAGCGAGGGGGGGAATGAGGCAGTCGGTTTAAACTATTATAAATATTTATTAGACCTCTCGTATAGAATTTTTATGACGGTTCGGGCCGCTGCTTTGGCGCAATTGTTTAGCATTTATTTGATAGGTGATTAATTGACGTTTGTTTAAAGTAATCATGACGATGCCATTAGCGATGATTGCTTTCAAAGAGGTTATTTGTTTATAGCGTTGCTTGATAGTAGAACAAAGAGCGACTAAGGCAGTGTTGAGCTCCACTGGGAGAGTGCAGCGCTTGTCGATTTACCTGTTACTCCAACTCAAGGACCCACTGGTTAATAAGAAATGATAAGGAAGAACCCTGGAGTTTTTTATTAGTACCTGTTCTTTTGTTAATACGTTTATTGATGCAGCATTGTTCAATTTTCTGATGGTTGCACTGGTGGACTAATGAAGGAGACAGTGGGGCAACTGCCTTCCCATGCTTGCAAACAACCTTTGACAATGTTGCCAAGTAGGTGCCTTTCCAGTGGATAAAATATGATGCAGTGCATGAAAGATTGTCATTACATGTGTGGGAATGTATTATTAGTAAAAGATGCCTCTGGCCTATATGTTCACTCGAAACTAAATAAATTCGACCTTACTGAGAAATACCCAGTTAGTTGCCCTTTCAATTAAAAAAAACATGATTGCAACATCAGTTTGGATAATATCTAAATACATTTGTATGTAATTACATATGCACTGTCCCGGTTTCTTTTTAAGTTAAGTCTCCACTTCAGTCTAGATTAAATTATGTATTGTTAACTCTATTTGACTGTAATGGACAAAGTAAATTCTTGAAAACAGTGACACAATAATGATAAAAATACATGAAGCATGATTTTTTTTTTTAACGTAGATCTGCTTTGTCCCGTGATGAGTACACAGTGTATGATTCAGTTATTCTGACAATTCTGGCGAAATGTACAGATGTTACTGTATTTGCCTTTATGAAACCGAGATTTACACATAGAATTATTTTAATATTAACATATATAATTTCCTTCTAAAAAAGCACATATGGTACATTTTCGCTATTAAGAAAGTGGTCCCAAAGCATGAAAGCAAAGTTTGTACTACACTATTAGAAATACAACATCCCTCATTCTATGGAGTTAAGGGTTCCAGTGTGTACACTTATATTAGTATTTACATGCAATACTGTATATTTTCATTAAGAAGCCAAGCATGTCACTGTTCTACACATGTATTCATTGTAAGTAATATGAAAAAACATTATATATGATGATTCAGAATTTTTTTTCAATAGCTAATATACAGGGGTTAGACAATGAAACTAAAACATCTGTCATTTTAGTGTTGAAGGTTTCATGGCTAAATTGGACAAGCCTGGTGGCCAATCTTCGTTAATTGCACATTGCACCAGTAAGAGAAGAGTGTGAAGGCTCAATTAGC
>JAOUQT010000036.1:15666991-15679528 GCA_025769995.1 Xyliphius kryptos
ATAAGCACATGCATATATACACACACATACTCATACATACCCATACACGCAGGTTTACATAGATAAACACAAAAGTTGCTTGTACGCATGTATGCATGCACGCACGCAAACATTCATACACACACGTGCGCACACATACACAACATTTACATATCACTCACTCACACAAACACTTCAATTACCAGAAATTTTAAAACATTACATTTTTTAATTTTTCCTTTTTTAGATAATTAAAATATGGGATGATGCAATATTAAAAAAAACATAAAGAGGACTTTAAGATGTCAACTGTCACTGAGAACAGTTAGGAAAAAAGTTCCAATGCCATCACAAGTGTTAAATGACCTGACTGTCATATCAAGCCCTCCACATTTCCATCCCTGCATGGGAACCCTTGGGGGGCACTAAAGTCGAGATTAATGTGCACCGTGTTTTGGGGAAGGCTGCATCTTTTGTAGACTATGAGCTGATTTTTAATTGCACAAAAATGAAAACGTGTCTCTGCATTAAGATGATGTGAGACTTACGCATCGACATCTGCCATCAGTGCCAGCTTGCTGGGGAAAATCTCAGAAAGAAGCACCCTGGTAAATGACCTGCCAAGAGCCTGCAGCCTCCCTTCCAAATGCTGGAAACAGAGACAAAAAGAACAAATGAAACTAAAGGTTCAGGAGTTTTGGTGGTGTGATGGTTAAGTACAAAATTCTTCTGTTTGTCTGACTAACACTACAAAATCCTGCTGCCAGAAATCAAACAACTCCAAAAAAAAAGACAGAAAAATCAGCCATCAGTGTTTGTACAGAAGCTATTTAAACCAAAAAGAAAAAAATGTTAAAAATAAACTGCCAATAAAGCAGTCAATTCACCTGTAATCCATGTCTTTGGACTGTGAGAGGAAACCAGAGAACCCCACTCTGACAAAATTACACCCAGACTTAACGCCTTTTGTGCCTTTTGTGATTTTTTATTACAAATAAAACACACATGGACAAAATTGTTGGTATCCCTCAGTTAATGTAAAAAAAATCAAATAAAAACCCACAATGGTCACAGAAATAAATTGAATCTGACAAAAATAACGATAAATAAATATTCTACGAAAATGAACAAATGAAAGTCAAATATTGCTTTTTAACATGCTTTAACAGGATCATTTAAAAACCAAATGGGACATGTTTAATCAAGGTGTGTCCACTAATGAGCATTACAAGTGTCTACAATATTGTAATCAGTCAGTGGGCCTATATATAGGGCTACAGGTAGTCACTTTGCTGTTTGGTGACATTGGCGCGTACCACACTCAACATGGACCAGAGGAAGCGATGAATAGTGTTGTCTCAGGAAATTAAAAGGAGAATTATAGACAAGGAGAAAAACTGATGACAAATTAAAGAGTTGGATAATGTTAAATGGTAACAACAGAGCTCAGAAAAACTTCTAAAGAAATTAAAGGTGAACTTCAAGCTCAAGAAACATCAATCACAACAATTGCACCATTCGTCATTGTTTGAGCCAACGTCGACGTCATGGGAGACGACCAAGGAGGACCTCAATGTTAAAAACAACAAATAAAAAAGCCAAACTATACATGTTGATAACCAACAACGCTACAATGCTTCTGGAAGAATGTCCAATGGACAGATGAGAAAATAATGGAACTTTTTGATCCAGAAAAGAACACTGTCCCTTTTGTTAGACATAGAGGAGGCTCTGTTATAGTCTGGGGTTGCTTTGCTGTATCTTGCATAGGTTGTCTTTAATCTGTGCAGGGTACATTGGAATCTCCAAACTATTAGTCACCGGTCATGGGTGTTGCAACAAGACAATGCTCCAAAACACATAGCTGAATACAACCAAGAATGACTAAGAGGAAAAAATTGGACTATTCTAAAGGGGCCTTCTGTGAGCCCTGACCTAAATCCTACTAAGCATCTTTGAAAGGAGCTAAAAGATGTCCTCTGGAAAAGGCACCCCTCAAACCTGAGACAACTGGAGCCGTTTACTCATGAGGAGTGGATCAGAATATCTGCAAACATAAATCGTTTGATTACAGCAAATGCCTCAAAAGGTTGTGCAACAAAGCATTAATATAATTACTTAATTTTTTTGATAATTCTGATGAAGCATGGTTGACTTTCATTTGTATATTTTCATAGCATTTATTATTATGGCATTAATTATTCCTTTTGTCCGAATCAAGTCATTTCTGGGACCATTGTGGGTTTTTCCTTCATTAACTGAGGGGCAATTTTGTCCCCGTGTGTACCTTTAAATGCCAAAGCCCTCACTGACTCACAAACTCATCCTTCAACTTCCTGACTACCTACAAGACTTAAACTTAGCATCATGTCCTTGGAATAACTAAGTACTTTGCACCTTCCTATGTTTGATGGTTAATTTGATATTGCCATCAAACGAAAGAACCTTCCAGAATCATGTCTGGGTCTTTCTGAGAACCTAGAGATCTGAAACTTGGCTGCATCATTCCCAATCATGTCCTTGAAAAAAAATTACAGCTTCTCACTTTCTAAAATTCAATGGTTTGTTTAATATCCCCATTGAACGCAGGAACCCTCCAGTGTAATATGGGGATCTTCCCAAGTACCCACAAGGCTGAAACTTGGCACCGTGATTACTAATGGGTTCTTGCTTTTCTACGTTTAATTGTTGGTTCGCAATCGCCATCGAACGCAACCTCGGATGTATTAGGGTGGCGAGTGCCTACAAAGCTGAAACTTGGCTCCATCATTCCTTATTGTGTCTTTGGAAAACCTACTGAATAATTCACGTAAGAACACAACCACGTGGACAAAGTATTTACAACTCACACACACACACACACACACACACACACACACACAATTTAATATATATATATATATATATACACACACATACACTGCTCAAAAAAATAAAGGGATCACTTAAACAACACAATGTAACTTCAAGTAAACCACACTTCTGTGAAACCAACCTGTCCAGTTTGGAAGCAACACTGATTGTGAATCAGTTTCACTTGCTGTTGTGCGAATGAAACAGACAACAGGTAGAAATGAGTGGCACTTAACAAGACCCCCCTATAAAGGAGTGGTGCTTCTGCAGGTGGTGACCACACACAATTTCACTGTTCTCATCCTTTCTGGCTGATGTTTTGGTCACTTTTGCATTTTGTCAGTTCTCTCACCATAGAGGTATCATGAGCCTGTGTCTACAACCCACACAAGTTGCTCAGGTAGTGCAGCTTATTCAGGATGGCACATCAATGCCAGCTGTGGCAAAGTTTGCTGTGTCTGTCAGTACAGTGTCCAGAGCATGAAGCAGATACCAGACAGGCCAGTAGACCAGGAGACATGGAGGGGGCCATAGGAGAGAACATCCGCTGCCTCATCATGGGATAATAATTTGATTTACATTTTTATTCCATTCCATTATCTACTAGATAAAGATTTTTCTCTGAAATATTTCATTCATTGGGATTCATCTGGGATCTGTTATTGTAATGTTCCCTTTATTTTTTTTAAGCAGTGTATATAAATATAAATCACCCACACTCGACACCAAAAGGTAACTTTAAGATTAGGGGTCAGTGCCCCTTTCTGAAACCATGCTTAAATACGTATAGAACATGAATGTAATATCACTGTAACAAAACATAATGAGAAATGAAAAGACTGAAATGCATGAATGGTTTCTCAGACTCACTTGGTTTCCAGCTGGTTGGAAGCCGTGCTGACTGCCTCCCTGAAAATACTGTTCTCACTCTGCAGTCTGCTGATCTGTCCCTCCAGCTGCTCCCTCATCTTCTGGAACTGTGCACATACACAGATGAGTATTACAGGAAAAGCATTAGCTCAGGTGGTCCTTGTGACTCAGTAATAAACTGGACTAATGTCCAGATGGTTATGGTTTTATTACCAATAAATATATCTATGCCAAAACTTTAACTCTTGCAAATTCCTGCACACTATTTGTATTAAGCTGAAGTTCAATAGATGTGATCGATCTCTTTGGACAGTGTATTCAAACACGGCATCATTTTTTATTTAGTACAAGCACTGCTTAGTGCCTTTGTAACAAACACGCCACATGGGTGCACAGGAGCTCACTGAGATTATAAGCATCAGCACACTGAGCCATTAATTATGAAATGAATTATCTCAGATAAAACAAAAGTTAAATCATCAAAAAATGATCATTTCTGTTTGATATTCATTCAGAATGCTAAATTATTGGTTTAAAGGGTGAAGGGTGGTTCTCAATTTAGGGTATAATTTAGTTAAAGCTAACAAATCTGGGTTCTAAGGTGACTAATATTGCATTGCTACATGAATTCTACCCTTCGTGGCCTGAACATGGGTTGACTGCTGATTATAGCTTAGTGTTAGAGAATCGTACCATATAGCTATGCATTCCTACTTTAATTACAAGTCATAAAGTAGTAAAGTTTATCAGACAACTTTTTTCCCTTGTATAGCACTATCCATGTGTTCTGCTTTTCGCTCTACATGCATTTAATCAGTGTAAGAAATGTGTCATGATAGGTTTAGGCTTGTAGTACAGGCTGTGTTTCATTTGCCTAATAAAGCAGGTTATACTTTTGAAACACAACAGACACGTGTGGTTCGAAATTTGTGTTTTATTTCCCAAGCCAATTAAAAAAAAGAAAAACAAAAATGCTTTTCCTTCATGTAAATAGAAAGAAAGTCTGTGTTAATTTGTATGTAAAGCAGGAAAGCGTGACCCAAACACAAGCGGTCAGCCTGGAAGCATTTCTAACGCTGGGTGTGAACACTCGTGCCTAAAGCTGTTCAGCTGGAGTAAGATAAGCCAAGCAGCATCAGACTAACGTGTCTGAACAGAACCTTTGAGATGGGACTCTACGGTGTGAGAATGGAGAAAAGCCAAAAAAGAGTGAAATCAGGTGAATTACAGTAAATGAAGGACACTAGTACAGATATAGACGCCTAACAGATTTATGAAACTTACTGTTCCACTGTTCATATTTGTAACTGATTAGTAAATGCATTTAATACATTTTTGCCATTTTTTAGTGGGCACAAACCGATAAGCACCAAAGATGCTGAGATACTGTGAGCGTGAAAGTATACTCACCAATAAAACCCTTAATAGTATTAATATAGATATGGACTACATTTTTATTGTAGTACATACACTTTTAAAAAATTTGAATATCATGAAAAAAGTTGGTTAATTTTCATAATTCCATTCAAAAGTTAAAACTGTAATACTATGGAGAAATCAGCCCAGAGTTGTAGGGCATGAATGTGGCACACTAATCATCTACTAAACAGTAGAGGTGAGGAACAGAAACCAAACTGCTTGAGGTGCAGTGTGAAATCTCCAGTCAGTCATAATTTGGGGTGCAATGTCCTGTGCAGGTGTCGGAAAACATTTTTTTCTCAAATCCAAGGTCACCGCAACAGTCTACCAGAATGTTTAAGAGGACTTCATGATTCCTTCTGCTGAGGATCTGTATGGAGATATAGACTTCCAGCAGGACGATGGTTGTTGCCAAATTACACCCAAAAATCACATAAGATAGCACAAATATGCTACCCCCTCGTTCCTCATTTCATATTTTGATGACAGTTATTTAGTTTATACTAAAAGGTATAGCGTGAAACAGTATTTGTAATTGGTCATGAATATATTGTGAATTGACGAACTTTCGAATCGTTTTGGACTGCAAAAGGACACCCACACCAACATGGGGAGGACATGCTGACACAGAAGGAACATTTGGAGCCATATCCTACACCCTTGCACATGGTACGTCACAATGTTTATTGCTATCTTACGGCCTAGGCGGTACCCTGAAAAATTATCGATACTGAAATTTATGACGATGTCGAACCGACGTCATTTTGGTGTTTTCGGTATCTTAAAAAAATAAAAGGAAAACTTGTTTTGTCTTTTTTGCTGGCTACGTTCATGCTCCTTTATAAGGCTGTGCTCCGTGCTCTCTGTAGGGTCGTCATGGCAATAAAAAGGTAGCAATTGTGCCATCAATATGACTATGAAGTATTTATAATGGCCTTATACAATCGTTATATTTGGGGTATGTGTGTTAAAATTATCGTCCATTCGTCCTTATTGAGGTGAACTGCTCAATATATCGCAATAGTGATTTTAGGCCAGATCATCCCAGCCCAATGGTCTGCGGTGCGTTCCAAATGGCCCGCAAATTCAGTCATATAAATGCATTATTTATGTCTCACTAGCTCTGTCAGAATAAATAAACCACAAAACATTTCAAATGTAATACCTCCTCTTACCACATGACCATTTTAATACTATCTGTCTCTGCCACGAAATACTGTGAAACAGACTTGAGGATATAGTTTCAGACATTCAGAGGCAGCTAGGAGGCAGTATAGTGGTTTTTGATTATTTCTATTAGCCTGCAATGAAAGCACAGCTGCATCTGACAACTACAGATTTTTTTTAAGAGGTGCTGACACATGAACGTGACAGAGGAGCTACTTGACCAAAAATTGAAATAACTTAAATTTAAGGTATTATTCACAACGTGTTTAAATTTTCTCTTGACTCTCCAGATATGAAAGAATTGTGTGTTTAGAGTTGTTACTGCCTGAATGGCTTATATTCAGTTACATCGTTATTTGAAAATAAAGGTAATTGTGAGAATGAAGAGTTTAACAGTTTGTATGTTTATATAAGTTCTGTGGCGAAAAAAATGTCAGAAGGAACTTTTGGCCCTTGGGTATCTTTACTTTATCAAATTTGGCACCCCTAATCTATGCAGATGGGCCCGGTGGGGTATCTTGGCAGTGAATTGATGCAATGTATAATTTTTTTGCCATTTGTCTTACAATTATTTAATAACAATTCAGTTTGACAAATTCCAATCAATTAAAAAAATAAATACATTTAGATTTTGAATAGAACAGCAGTATTCAAATGGTGGTCTTCTACCTCCCCAGGTTCACAACTGTACCATTGAAATAGCAATCCACCAAAGTAAAACTGCACTTGGCTCGTAAAGGAAATTACTCACACATGATAAACAAAGAAAATAAGCACCTAGCATTATGCGTTTCGAGTAACACAATTCATACATTTCCTGTTGTTACACCACTGTGACATGGAAGGCACAAAAGCAAAATGGAAGCAAAATAAGGGCCTCATTTAGTTTTTTCCACCTAGAATTCAAACCCAGGATCTTCTTGCATTGAGGTGAATAATGTGCCATAATTTTCATATTGAGCTGGATACACTACAGTTATGTTACCTACAGTCAGTAGTCTCAATTCACCGGTCACTCAGACCAGATCATAAAAATCTAGAAAACAAGAAGTTGAAATCAGCGGTCAATTTTTCTTCTTATAAAGACAGAGCTGCTGGAAACCTGGAAAAATGCCTCGTCTGTGGCTTCCGTGACAACAAAATTGTTTCCCGAACATCCCAATTAAGTGTCATTAGCTGCCTCACACTGACACACGATTCAACCTTTCATATATTCTATTAATATCAGCATTTACAACATTTTCATTCTTGATACTGCGCAAAACCTACAGTCAAGGTGTAGCCTGTAATCCTTGATACATTCTTAACACGCCCAGAGCAAACAGGTTAGACCCAAGTTGGAAGTTTAACTTGAACCAAACCCTTACAAAATATATTCTAAAATAAGATCACAAAAATCCAGATCAGTGGAGCATTCAGTGCAGTCTTTGGATTGTCAGATTATTTGAATCTCCACCCAGATCGGGATTTGAACTTGAATCCCCAGCGCTGAGAGGTTGGCGTATTAACCTTTAAGACACCTTATTCTGAACATGTAGGATTGAACTGCAATTTTAAAATCTCAGCAAAAGCTAAACTGTTAGCTGTTCCATTTGTTTTAAAGTTAAATAAATACGAATTGCTGATTAAACAAGTGGAATAAGCCATGCATTCGAAATTCAATCCAAATAGGTCTCAACTGCTCAGAGTCCGATGGAGGTGTGCTTTACACCAATGAATCCAATGCTTCACTTTGTGCCCTGGTGATGTAAGGCTTGGCTACAGATGCCTGGCCATGGAAACCCATTTAATGAAGGTCTCTACACCCTGTTCCTGAGCTAAACTGAAGGCCACAAAGGCCAAAATTGTGCTGATTTCAAAATCCCTTCTATATTGTTAGAATGCCACAAAGCTGACTGTGAAATATTTAGTGGAAGTGAATTTCATGACTGGACTTGTATGGAGATGGGATGCCATCTGTGCAACCACTCACTTTTTCACGTGTGTGTAAGGCAGTCTGCATATCTAGGTGATTGGGGCGTTTGGGAGTTATTGGACCACCCGACCGCCAAAATTTGGACTGAATTGGGACTGCAGACCTTAATCCACTTGTTTAATCAGCAATTCGTATTTATGTAACTTTAAAACAAATGGAACAGCTAACAGTTTAGCTCTTGCTGAGATTTCAAAATTGCAGTTTAATCCTACATGTTCAGAATAATGTGGCTTAAAGGTTAATACGCCAACCTCTCAGCGCTGGGGATTCAAGTTCAAATCCCGATCTGGGTGGAGATTCAAAGTTCTCCAGGTTCTCCTGTTTCCTCCCACAGTACAAAAATCTGGATTCAAGGTAAACTGTATAATCCAAATATGCCCCTATATAGCATGTGTCCAGTAATGTATTGTGTGTGTGTGTCTGCACAGCGCCCCAAACATTCTCCCCTGGATGGGCATGAGGAAACCCCACGACCCTCAATAGGATTGAGTGGAAGATAATGAGATGTTCTGCATAAACATACTACATAATTAATTTATTTGGTTTTTATAACGCCACTTTACACACTTTTGGTGTTATTTATGTATGTAATACTGTTATCCAGTTTCTTTTCCTTTGTGTCTATATACATCCTATATTTTTGCTTAAATTTTTTTATTCTAGCCAGAAATTTTAGAATTGTTCTTGTGTCTTCTAGGTTGAGAGTAACCATAATGGTTCCAAATATTTGTAGTTGCTCTCTCTGATGTATTTTGGCCATTCGATTAGGATCATACTACATACACAAGTCAACCATTTAAGAAAATTCAGGCAGTTATTTTAGTTATAAGGTGATACATTTACCAAACTATTCCTAAAATTTAAACATGAACCAAAAAATATTAACAAAGAGAAGAAATAAAGCAGTCATTGCTAGTAATGCATCATTCCTATAAAATCAGACCAAGACATTTTGGATTTTTCAGTCCAGGTCAATGGATGGGTTATAACCAGTGATCTGCAAGTTAGCATTCTTGAATTCATCTTACCTTCATCTGCATCTCCTGATAGCTGTTCTGTGCTTTGGCCTGCATTACACTCCTGTCCTTCTCCACAGCAGCCCGTTGGTCCCGTAAAAGAGTTTCTGCACGGTTACGCTTCTGCTTCTCCACCTGCAACTCCTGTTACACATAAAGTCCAGGAGGTTGGTCATCAGAGAATTGACAACTCAATTCAATACAAAAGTTAATGTTAGTCCCGGCGGCACGGTGGTTTAATGGTTAGCACGTTCGCCTCTCGGCCCTGGGGATTCTTGGTTCGAATCCCAATCTGGGTGGAGTTTCCATGTTCTCCCCGTGTCTGCGTGGGTTTCCTCCTGATTCTCCGGTTTCTTCCCACAGTTCAAAAAAAATGGATTCAAGGTAAATTTACTGCTCTGAATTGCATCATATATTCTGTGTGTGTATTTGTGTGTGTGTGTGTGTGTGTGTGTGTGTGTGTGTGCCCAGTGATATATTGGCGCCCTGTCCTGAAAGTGTGTCTGCCCAGCACCCAAAACATTGTCGCCTGGAAGGGCATAGGGAACCCCGCGCGACCCTTGTAGAGGATTAGGCAGAAGATAATGAATGAATGAATGTTTTTGGACTGTAAAAGAGAACAGAAAGAGAATATTTAAACATTAAAGACAGGAAAGACCTTGAACGAGGCATGTTCAAATTTTTGGTTGAAACTGTACACTTGATCGAAGGCTATTATTTAAAATAGAATTTGTAAAAATTCTGTAGTGGGTACTTACATAATTTTTAATATAAAAACATACTCACATTGGGTAAGATTCCAATCCAACATGCTATCGGTACCAACTTTTAAAGATGTTAATGAGAGAATCCTGTGAAAAGTATTTCATTAATAAATTCACATGAATAACGAGGTCTGAATCTCAGTTGTATCTCATTAAGGATAAAGGAGCTGAGAAATTGAATGGGTGCTTGAGTGATGGTGCACAGGTTAAAAAACTGCAGTGACCTCTAAAAAGCCAAACTGATCTATTGGGGAGAGAAATGAACTTGAGATATTTGAATGAACACACATGAGCTAAAGTGTTCTAATTAAAACTGCCTAAGCTTCGTAAGGTCAAACAGCTCCTCAATCTGACCGAGAGATCAGACAAGCGGAAAGGTAATTCATTTACAACAACAACAAAAAAAAACAACCAAGGAACTAATGAGGGTGGTTCAAATGCTGAGCACATCCGCCATCTGGTGGCCATATTGCACTACTGCACTTAGAAGAGACAATCGTTCAGCAAGAAAGGTATTCACATAGATAGACAGACAGACAAATATATACCTTTTTTTAATGCGTGAATGTATTAGCTTTCAGTAGTTTACTAGCAAAAGAAGTGTAAAATAATAACAATAGTGATTATAATAGTAGAAACATCTATGTTCTATAATGATATAATACAATAGGAGATAATCCTGTCAGATTCTAAATTTTATTTTGATGTTAAATACAATTTGCCTTAAATGTTTGGATAATTCAGGTGATGATGATAAGCTTTAACGCAAAGACTTAATGGTGACTACAACTGAGAGTATATAGAATTCAATTTTTCAATCTTTCATTCATTCATTCATTATCTTATGCTTAGTCCTTTATGAGGGTCGCGGGGGGGGCGGGGGAGAACATCTCGAGTGCTGGGCATATACACCCAGGACAGGGCGCCAAGCCATCGCTGGGTACACACTCACTCACACAGTCACACACACACACACACACACACACACACACACACACACACACACACACTATACAGAGCAATTTAAAGCATTCAATTTACCTTCATGTTTCTGGACTGTGGGAGGAAACCAGAGAACCCGGAGGAAACCCACACAGACACGGGGAGGACTGGAAATCCGCTGAGAAACGACCGTGCTAACCACTAAGCCACCGTGCCGCCCCTTTCACCTGTTTCTTTTTAGGGTCATTTTTATATTTCTAGATTTTATTTTAGGCCCATAACCCACCCCCCCACTTTCATGTATACTTTCCATATAGACCTGTATGTTGTCAAGCATTAGACCTACATACAAAAAGTCTACATTTATTTACCTGAATCTATACCTTCACCCCTCTTAAAACCCCAGACTTCCTTAATTATGGTCCCCAACTCTCCCTCGCCTCTCGTCCAGCACGTCGCTGAGCCGCTCTGTATTGTGGAATTGTGGCCGCGCTGAGGTTTACAGGACCATTGAGAGAACAAGTTCTTTGCATTAAGGCCTCGGAGGAAAGATCCCGGCTTTCTGGCTTTATCTGGCGCAGGAGAGTGAGGGGAGAAAGCTGTTCCCAAAAGCAGCTAGTGAACTGTGAACCGCATCAAATCCCTCAGACCTAGTTTTATTTTCCAGCTCTTTCTTGCCAAGTTTGTTTGGAGAACCTACAGGCGGGAAACTGTCTGATTGTTCAGTAAAATTAAGAATATAATCCTATTGAAGTAAATCTTTGGTCATGCTAAACACTGTCTGACTCGGCTTGCCGTGAAAGGCTCAGATTACGCTGACAGAATCGGGTCCATCTATAATTTACATGTCATATCTGGGCACAGTTACATAAAAAAGGAGAGCTTCCGGCTCCTTTCTTTCAGCTGGGAACGCTGGGCCGGGAGGCCGGGGATCTATAGCTTTACACAATTTAGGAGAAGATTAGAAAGCGTTTTTTTTACAGCAGTGTGACAGGAACCGGTTTTAAGACTGACGATGTGGAGGTACATTGTACAGTTCCAGAGAACAAACCAATGATCACTGACTGAAGGAAGGTGGTCCATATGAGCTGTGTTGTTCTTCTTGTTTCTCACCATCAGTTTTAGGAAATCCAACATCGTCAATTTTGTTACAAGAGTCCTACTACCTCAATTCTTCATGACCTGAACCTCCAAATTGAGGTTCCACAATCTCTCCAACTAACTCGCTCCGTAATCTTGGTTTCTCAATTGACCATCATCTAAAATTTTCAGATCAGGACACTAAAACTGTCCATTCCTGCAGATTCATTCTGTAGAACATCAGGAACATCAGATCTTTCCTAACAGAACAGGCTACTCAGCTGTTGGTCCAGGCCCTCATCCTATCCCGGCTACACTATTGTAACGCTCTGCTTGCCGGTCTCCCAACTTCAACAATCAGACTCTACAATTGGTCCAAAACTCTGCAGCCCGATTCGTGTTCAACCAACCAAAGTGAACTCATGTCCCTCCATTCCTCCTCTCTCTCCATTGGCTTCCTGTAGCTGCTGCA
>JAOUQT010000036.1:15691880-15703405 GCA_025769995.1 Xyliphius kryptos
GAACCTTATTCAATGTTGCCCGAAAGTACAATCTTTGTCCTTTCTGGGCAGGTCCTGGTTTTATTTTAGGATTGTGGGTGGGATTATAACATATAGGTGGATGTATTATTCATTCCTGCTGCTGGTTTATCGAGTGTAGCAGCAAATCACTCATGGAGATGCAGTCTTACTCTGATAGATCCGGATGAACCAAGGGAAGGGAGGGCAGAGTACAAAAGCCTTCCCCAGCTCTGTTTTGGCCAGTGAATGATGTTCGGCTCTTTTGACTAGGGCCGCTAACCTTTTGGCAGCCACCAGCAAACTCTATTCTCCAGTGCCGATCGAGGAGGACAATGTAGCTGTGGAGCCATTTGAATGAAGTGCTACCACCAACAGTGTGGCTATTCAGCAGCTCGTTGGGAACCAGCTTTTGAGCCCATTGTCCTTTGCTATGACTTCTAGGAAAGAATAAGCGAGCAGGAAAAGAGAGAGGGTAGTGTATGTAGTCATACTCCCCCTCTTTGCTATTTCATTTTACAATACTCCCTTTCTAGTTTGGTTACTCCGCATCTCATGTACTCTTAGCATTTCTCTTAAAGTGAAAATTCTCTATATTTATTTGAAATTTTCAAACTGAACTGATGTGCCTTTATTCTTTGTGTAACCCCTTGTGCCTTTAGTGGGATAATTGTACAGCTTCCAGCCATTGAGATCACACCTGATAAGCTATTTTCCTCTGTCCCTTTCAGCTGCTAAACACTGTTTATCTCACCACTGCTTAAAGGCCTCAGGGGAACAATGCTGAAAGACTATAGCATTTAGCCGGATTGCTCCCTGGCTTTCTGTGTCTGCATGTCTGTCTGCATTATATTTTTTTAGTATATTCAATTATTATTTTCTGTCATGAGTTCTTAATTATATTTGAATTAAAACCTTGTTAACTAGAATTTTATTACTTTCTACACAAATATGAATTATATTTCCTACACAAAGATGAATTATATTTCATGTTATTAGGTCTGTTGATATATAGTAAGGCAATAACGGATAGGAAAAAATGTAATTTAATTTCTTTAATATTTGGTTAAAATAAATGAAATATTAATAGAGGGTAAAGGCTAAATGCTGAAAAGGTTTTCTTTAACTCCTGATTTATTTTATCACTTGAATTTTTTTTTCTGTCCCACCAGCGAAGATATTCAGGAATATCCGAGCAAATAACTTCTCTGACTACAGGCTCTGCCTTTGTGCAAGTGGATGTGTCTCCATTTGCTGTTCTTTCAGAGAAGCTGATAGGGTTCAGGGTCGCAACAGTTTTACATCACAACTGTGAAATCTTAGCAAAAAGACACCTTTTGTCCCTCTCCATTATTTTCACACAAATATAGTCCATTGTCAGGAGGCTGAAGTTAATTTGATCAACATTGAAGACATTTAACTTTTCTGTTCGGTCAAAAGGCTTGTTTCATGCTCATTTTCGGGGTATTGAAACAGCGTGATTGGCAGAAAAATAATGTTGCCGTTAACAATTCAGGGCAATTAGTTTCCCAGGGGGAAGCTCTGTGCTGCACTGACTGCCACACAGCTATTCTTTGTCACTTTATGGATGGTCATCAGTCAACTGACAACCCTATTCAAAGAGACCTCCAATCTAAATGTTTTCCCTTTTTGGCTTTTCCCAGAATGACAGTGAAAGAGGAGGAGAGAGACACAGCATTATATAGGGAGAAAAGTTAGAGATAGACATAGAGGAAAAACAAGAGCTGCCTGGTGGATGTTACAGTGACTAGCCATAAAGATATGTGGGTTCTTTAAATTGGCAGGATAAAAAATAGATGTAGGGCATGGTGGATGTATTATTCTTTAAGAAATATTGCGAGACATCTTACTATTAGACATTTGAAGTTCTTATTGTCTCTGTTCTTCATAAATCATAGTTATTATGTGGTGGTTGGGTATTCTGAAAGTAAAGTCATGTAGAAGAACCTCAGTGATATTGGTGTGTGTTGGTGCAGAGCTTATTAATAGGAAAGTTTTTTAGCACAGTGGTGTGGCAGTCTCTAAGCCCTTGCGCTGTGTTGGATGTGGTATTAATGTCGATCAGCAGTGACTTTGTGAACTGCTTCCTCACCCTGGGAGGCCCAGTGTGTCAGAGGTTAATCAGTCAGCCAGACCTCCTTCCCACCCTGCTCCCTCACACACATACACACATAACCCTAAAACAAGATTCACATGCACTATGATCAGCTCCCTTGACTTATACTACAGACTGGACTCCACCCACTTGCCCCATTCTCTGACTCTCCTACCAGCATCAACAATTCATTAACACAATTTCCTAAGTTCATTCTGTCTTTTTTAGTGTTATCAGCTTGCATAGTTAGGCTAATATATGCTTCACACACTCAAGCATTGGCTGCAGTCCAGCAGACCTGAACACACACACACACATGTTCAAATATTGCTAAACATCCAATGTATATGTTGTCTATTTTACTAGAATACATCATTTATATTAAGCACACTAAAATGCATCATCAAGTTAATCCAAAAATGGAATAGTATGTCGCATCGTAAATCCAGGATGTCATGCATTTAGGAGAGGCATCAGAGGAGATATATGGATGTGGTCAATGTAGACATGCAGGTAGCGGGTGTGAAAGCAGATGATGTAGAGGACAGCGTGAGGTGGAAAAGAATTGACTCGCTCTGGCGACCCCTGATAAAGGGAGAGGCCAAAAGAAGAAGAAGCAGCCAATATATTAGGAAACACTGCATCATTAGCAAAAAATGCATTATTCATTATTCAACTGTTTATTCATATTTTTAACGGGGTCACTGGGTTACCTTCCAAGTGGTCAACTGTGCTTCTGCAGTGTGCTAGAATTTTTAGTTTATTTTATATATTATTTATAGAATTGTTTTCACTGTTATATAACCAAATTAATAGACAAAATACCATTATTAGTCAAATTGAAATAAGACAATTTAAACATTGTTCTGTGTATTATGAATTTTAAGCATTGGAGTTGGCATGTTCCGTTGTTAGCATAAACAGCTGTTTATTCAGATTTATTGCCCCAGTGGTCAACAGTGGTACTTCAGTGGGCCAAATATTTTATTTTCTTATTTTCTTCGACATTTAATAGTAAAGATTTAAAGTAAAAAAATAAAGATTTTAGTAAAAAATATTTTACAAAGCTTTCAAATTTAGCGAAAAGAATGATGCTGAAGTATTTATGCATACTTGAATAAATTAGCCAATATTTTCTAGCATGGTGGATGCTAGTCCATATATTGCTAATTATTTAGAGAAGAATAGCATCCGAGTTATTGTGTAGTCGTGATTGACTTATTGGAGACAATAGCATTTTCAGCTACCTTTAAAAAGAAAATGTCATATTTGACCCTATTTTGGCTGATCCCTTCCCTAACAGAAAGGCTATTGTTTGAACCTATAGGAGTCTCAGAAAAAAATCTAGCGGGTGGTCATTTCTGTAGGTCACAGGTCATTCAAGGGACCACAGTTTGGGCTGTGACATGACTGGCAGCGATCACATTTTTCAGTGTTAACATTCTGCCTGTATTCCCTGTGAATCTGACTACTGAAAGGAGGGGGCAGCATTGACACTGAGGGAGGGGCTGGTGATCCTACTGCAGTGATTCCTGGTGATCTAGAGAGAGAGAGAGAGAGAGAGAGAGTCTGTGATGGAATGAGGACAAAGTAAAGAGATGCAAACTATAAATAGATATTGTGCTTTCTATAAGTGTAGGGGGTGGGTTCTTTTGCTTCTCTTCTAAAAGTAAAATCTGTGATAAATGATGCACCATTTTTTGTTTCATTATTAGTACACAGAATGTAAAAATGACACCAAAAACACATTTGTTAGTAAATGTATTGCATAGACACCATGCGTACATGCTTAAGGATTTCTGTAAAATACATGGAATTTAATATTAAAGCTACATTAACTAGCTGTTGCTTAATCCGTTTTAGTGGTATAGGTTTCATTTTATTAATTCTACATTACTCAGTTGTGAATTTTTAAAATCATTGATTACTCTCTCAAGAAAATCTTTGAAGAAAACAGTTTCTATATCAGTTAAAAATCAGTTAAGAACAACTTCATCTTTCAGCTTTTTCCCTGTCATCCGGGGTCGCCAGAGCGAGTCCCTTGCATTACGATCTGGTACGTGTTTCACGCTAGATGCCCTTCCTGATGCAACCCTAACCCCTTCAGGCTTAGGACAATTTAGCTTCTCTAATTAAACTATCATGCATGTCTTTGGAATGCAGGAAGAAACCGGAGTACCTAGATAAAACCCGCACTAACACAGGAAGAACATGCAAACTCGACACAGAAATTTCCCCGAGTTGCCCCACCCGGGGATCGAGCCCAGGATCTTCTTGCTGTGAGGCTACAGCACTATCCAGTGTGCCACCGTGCCATCTATTTAAGACATTTAAAAAATGAATTTATTTGTGGGTGTTTGTGGGTCTGGTGGACCCACTGCATTATTGCATTTTTAAAACTATCAGCTGTAAATATGTATAAAATAAAAAATATATGGTGTTTATTTTCCCTATTTGGTTTAATATTTAATCATTATATTGGGCTAATATTCACCTAATATTCATTATATTTGGCTAATATTTACCGTTTATGCTAACATGATATGGGTCCAGTGGACCAGAACAGCGTGTGTTTAATATAAATGTGAGCTTTGCAGTGGTAAATCTCTGAAAATGTGTTATTATGTATGTTCTTTACATAAAATAAGCCAAGGCCATGGGTCTGAGGTTCAAATAATAATAATTCACATACTTGTTTAGTAAATATCTTAAAAAACGTCCAACAGTCCCAAAACCATACAAGAAATATCTAATTCATTGATTCATTTATTGTTTATTATATATTTTTGTTTATATTTTGCTAATGTGTATAAGAATGTGTGTGTGTGTGTGAAAGAGCAAGGCTGTGTGTAAAGTTTTCTTTCAGCTTTGTGCCTATACTGATGAGACCCTGGGAGCAGTGAAAATTTTGTTATAAATTAGTTCTTGACCATAGCTTTTGTCCAGCGCTGGTACAGCCTAAATAAATCACTTTACAACTCCACACCCACTCGGTCACTCTGCTTGCCCATAAAAAAACTTTTTCAGCTCTTTCTGTAATCTGGGAATAGCATGTTAAAGGTCTGTATAAAGGACTATGTCATTGTCTGCCGTGTATGTGACACTAGTACAGTTTGTCTGAATGAACTTTGATGACGCACTTAATGTGGGGGTAGAGAAAAGAAGGTTTGCTGCATACAGGACCCCCCACCTTACAGGCTATTCACACTCAGCACTGTGTGTGTAATGTGCAAGTCAGGTGGGGCCCCCAGGCTTGAACAGAGGGGTAAAAGTCAAGCGCTTGGGGGCTTTAGGAAGGCAGCATACAAACAGAGGGTTACCTTCTGACCCGCCGCTGATACCTAGAGTTGAGGACAAAACACACTGGTATGTCGCATTAGACATGGCTGTTAGCAGGATAAAGCCGGACCCACTCCCCCAACATGCATCACGAGAAAGAGGGAGAGGGGATAAGTGAAAACGCAAGGCCCTATGTACTCCTTTTCATAAACTGACATCACAAGTACATTGTGCCCAATTTTAATTAATAAACAAATCTAAAAATTTATATATTTTTTACACATGTAACACAATGCCACTGTTTGTATGTTTTGTGCTTCAAGTGTTCTGTTTTCTATTGTCATATTTAAACCATAATTGGCCATGATCCTATGCGGAAGGTAATTTCTTTTAATCATGCTTCTATGTCCCTGGAAACACACGAGGAGAAATAATTAGCTAGAATGAAGGAAATGGCAAATAGTTTTAAATCTAAATTACATCACTTAGGTGTTCTAGTCTGTTTGAACTCATGGCGACTTGACCATTAAGTGTCTGTTGGGGGGTGGAGTTCGTACACAGTTGTCTGTTGGTAATAAGGTTAAGGCTCTAGGTTACTGATCATAAGACTCAAGTCCCAGCAATTCCATGCGGCCAATAATTGGCCCTTGAACAAGACTCCTGACAAGCAGGTATGTAGTTAGAGGTGTATGTGACAAATCCCATCATATTCTATTCTTCATATACTATGTTGTTTTTGCTCACAATATTTTCTTGGTTCTGCCTCACAAATTAATGCTAAGTTTATGTGGGGGCTTGCGGTTAGGAAACCGGCCTTGCTACTGGAATTTTCTATTCTCACATACCGCCAAGTGATATTGCCTGAAGTGCCCTTGGGCAAGGCATCTAATTCAGTTGCTCTCTGTAGTTGCGCCCTGAGCATGTGTGCTCACCTATGTTTATATGTGTGTTTTACTTTCACTTCACTTTTAAATGACAATTCATTTAATCCTGTGGGTTTTCTTCAATGTAAATAAATAAATAAATAAATCCTTCCCATTTACTCATATGTCTAAGAACAAATTGGATGATTTAAGGATCATACATAGAAATACTTTTTCCTATGTTTCCCCACCTTAGAATAATTATTACCGTCCTCTAAGGCAATGCCTGGCAATCCTGCCCCCTTCTTGATACGCTGCGATCTTTTCCCACAATAATTTAATACAGTATTTTTATTATAAATTATAAAAGAATAAAAATAATAAATTCCATCTGAACCTCAAATGCTGAACTGCACTGAGACTGATATAAAATGCCCAGCCAGCACACACATACATAGGAGTGCCTTCCTGTAACAGAGTTGCTGGCATGAGACCCATCCTCGACACACTCATAAATACAGTGATATTGGGCAGTGGACGCAAGAGGAAGATTTATCCCAGCGATTAGCCACCGTAGCATCTGCACCAATTAATTCAAAACGAAGACACTTTCCTACCTCACTTCCCCATACTCACACACAAAATAAATGATTAGCTATGGAGAGTTAATTATTCCTCATCTGAGGAGTGTTTATTAAGCGAAGACAGTATGGCGACAACTGTAGAGACCTGGTGCTCTCTGGAAGCACTCCATGACTTCAGGACTCCATGAATCGTACGGGTCTATCACCCGTAAGGAGTCTAAGAAGAAATAGCATCTAAATGGTGAAATGGTACGGTATGTTTAAAACCGTGCTGTTGTTTGGGATGATGTTGGGATGTTTTGGTAAAACTGACGGGACAGTTGCAGTATGTCACTCCTGACACAGGGAGGGTTAAAGGCCTTGCTCAAAGACCCAAAAGCTTGTTGGGCTTAAAATTTTCCATCTTGTGATTATTAACCCAGAGCCTTTAACAGTTAGCCTGGTGTGTTTGGCTGGTGTGTTTTTACTTGCTTATGTATTTATTTAATTATTATTATTATTTTTTTTTATTTAGACAACTTGAGCAACACAAACACACTTTTATATCACCAGCAGTGTGTGAACTTAGGCTAACTCATGCACTCCACTAGGGAGCGCTATTCCCTTCACTAACCTTGCCACAGCGAACCCCCAACCCTAGAAATCTACCGCCGTACTGAATGAGGGCCAAGTTATGTCCCATCACACTCCTTAGCACTTTAGCACCCAAATCAATGTAATTAATTTCGGTGTTTAATAGAATATTTTAAAATAGCAATCATTCATTTGGCATTAGATAAAACAGTAACCAAATCATATCTCTGTTGATGTTCACTGTATCCTTTACTTTTTCCCTGGATAGGATCACAGACCAGCGTTACGAGAAGCTGCCATATTTCCTCTTTGGCGATTTTAACTTCAGGCTGGACTCGAAGAAGGTTATAGAGGTAAGACTTATGTTTTTTCAAATAAGACTAATTTCAATATACAATTTTTGGGCTGTGCAGTGTGTGTGTGATTGCTGTGGACAAGAATTTAAATACCTTTATACAGTACTGTAAAAAATAATTAAACCAAACAGAAATCTAGTAATGTAAATGTAAAGCTGTTGTTAAATAAACAGGTATCATTAATGTATATCTATAGCTGAAATTCAAACCTTGAAGTATTGTACTAAAATATTTCTCAACTTTATCATCACTGGGCCAAAATATAGGTCTACAGGGGTTAGACAATGAAACTGAAACACCTGTTACTTTAGTGTGGGAGGTTTCATGGATAAGTTGGACATTAATTTCTTCATTAATTGCACATTGCACCAGTAAGAGCATAGTGTGAAGGTTCAATTAGCAGGGTAAGAGCACGGTTTTGCTCAAAATATTGCAATGCACACAAAAGAGGACAGATTGTTGGTGCTTGTCTTGCTGGCACATCTGTGACCAAGACGGCAAGTCTTTGTGATGTATCAAGAGCCACTTTGGGGTGTTTTGGAGGAGCAAGTCAGGAAACGTTTTCCTCCACCAGCATCACAAAGTGACCTGGCCACTATCCTGCAAAAAGAATGGCTTAAAATCCCTCTGACCAGGTGTTTCAGTTTCATTGTCTAACGTGCGTGCGTGTGCGCGTAAATGGTCCACCCTGTACAATTCTATATTAGATATTACATGTAATATTACAACACCCTGTATATTCTATATTATTAATTTAATACTTAACGCACAAGTACTAAAAGCTTTTCTTTGATTTTTAGAAAGGCCATCGCCTTCAAACGATCCTGTTTGTAAACCTCCCGAGTCAAAGCGACCAAAGACTGACAACATTTCAGGTCCAAGTGACGACTGCAGCAGCAAATGAACCAACTGTAATTTGACCGTAAGGGAACAGGACTCATTTTTTGGTTTATTTTAGCAAGTTTATTGACTTGTCTATTTATACTGTAGATGGTTTGTATTATACTGCTAGTTTGGAAGTCATTCCACAGTTTTAGTTATCAACACCGAACTGTTTATTATTATTGCAGCAAATTGAAAAGACTATGTTTAGAATTGAGATGATTGAAGTGGCTAATATGATTGCAGTTGTCTAAATATCCGAGACCATGCTGATTCAACTGTACAGAAAATGAAACTCTCTTAGAAATGTGGTAGAAAACAAACTATCCATGCTGTAAAATGTGGAAGTCTCTGTTTCGGAATGACGATGCTTTTGCTGTAAAAGTATTACTAAAAATGTCTTTTTGAGGATTTATTTGTATTCACTCTCTGTGTAATGAATTGTCCATTAAAATACTTGCGAATCACTTTTAATATTTATTTTATTGGAAAGCAACATTCATCCCTAATAGTTTAGGCTCCAAATCTACTGTAACAGAACTTTCCATTTTCCCATCTTCCTTAAAACCTTCACATTGCATGTAAATAAAGCTTGTCCATGGTTTTAATCAGAACTGGAAGTGAAATCTGCATACACTGATATAGTATGTTATTAAGAACACAATATTAATACTGGCTATTGTCCTTCTTTTCTCCCAAACAACCGCAGTCATTCATGGCATTGATTTTTAAAGATATAGAGAACATTGCTTTGAGTTTCTGGTCCATGTTGACAGCATTGCACATTTTATGCTCTGAATTTTCTGTTCTTCCCCTCTGCTCATCAATTTCGCATTATAATGCTGGATGTATACACATTTGGGGTACATATTTTTATCATGAAGCGATATATAGGCTTAGCAACAATACTTAACTAGGCCAGAAGTGTGTCTGCACACTGGTACGCCCCCTCCATCTTCAATCCGTCTTGATTGTTGACATATTGTGCCAAATTATGATGTTACTCTATGTGTGCTTCGTCAGAAATGCATCAGACCTGGTTTTCCCAGACTGTCCAGTTTGGTGAGCTTGTGCCCATTTCACACGTAGCTTCTTTTTTTTTAGCTTTACGGCTGACTAAAGTAGAACCTGATATGGTCATCTGCTGTTGTCACGCATCAACTAAGGTCTGTTGTGTTTTGCATTGCACTATTTTGAGTAAAGTCTAATGATTAACGTGTGTAAAAATCCTTGTAGATTAAATGGAATTCACATTTATTTGGCACACATACTTATAGAAAGGAAAGGAATGTGCTTAATTTGTTCATTCTTAGGTCCCAACGTCCTAGCTTGTTGGAATCATACGCATTTTAGTGTTTTCCCTTGGACTAACATGTGATCCAAAAAAACTACCAACAGATCTTATTGAGTTAAATTGGAGTGAGTTAGAAACATTTGTCCTAGGTAGTTACATGTGAATTTTTACACACCTTTTAGGCAGTGTAACGACATTAGCAGTGTTTTTGGATAGAGGTTTAGAGTCTACAGTATGTCAATCATGTTATCTTACTCATTTGGACTTTACTCCCATTAACGCATCTACATCACTGCTGAGGTCACTATTGTATCACAAAGCTGCCTCTTATGAACTTTAATCTCTCTGACACATTTCCATCCATAATGTGATCCATATTCCAGTTGTATAAAAACTTCCGTTGGCCAGCTTGTCTTTCATCACCAGTTTCCTATGAGGTTGCTGTCTTCCTAGTCACTGATGCACAGGTTTGAACATCAGTTTATTTGTGACTGCTGAGCAGAAAAAAAATGTAACTGTCCCATTTATGCTTTCAGAAAAAGCAGTTCAGCATACAGGGAATTGTTTGTGTTGTGGCTGGTGTTGTATTTATACTGTATCTATTGTGCACAGTACGGAGAAAGTGTTTTGAATTGATTAAGACGTTCAAGGTAGATCACGCAAGTGTCAAAGTGCATTGAAAAGCAGGATGAATATGTTAAAACATTTAGACGAACGTTTGTCTATTCTGAAAATGTATTAAAATAAATACTTATGTAAATGCTTTTCCTTAACACCAGTGTTTGCCACATCTAGTCACTTGTGTTACGATCGAGCACATTTTTACGCCATATGCCATTCCTGACACAACCCAACTTACCTTCAATTCACCTAGCATGCATGTCAGACTGTGGTGGGGAAACTTGAGTACCCGGAAAAAACCTATGCCAACACTGGAAGAACATGCAACAGAAAATTCCTGTGTCGCCCCCCTATAGCTTTCAGTATTTAATAGCCGAGTCCTGATACATACCATGCAATAGAGCACTTGTTCGCTAAATATATATTTTTCAGGTATGCTGTCTTTCCATTTCATTGTACCCTTTATATACTCATCAATGTATAATAGCTTTTCATAAAAACTCTGTGTATTATCATTCACATCATAGTTCATCAAGTCATGCACCACATTACACCACATACATAGTATAAAAGTTTCTAGTGTCTGTTATTATTAAAAAGGAAAATGACCAGAGGGTTAGAACGGGTGACGATAAAACCTGATTATACAATCATACCGGAAAACCTAGAGGCAACTCTAAATTCAGTATTGGCTCACTAGTGAAGTGAGGAGAAATGTTTCCTGGTAAACAATAAAGGGAATTTTATTTAGGGGTTAGACAATGAAACTGGTTTTAGACCATAATATTTTATTAGTATGGTATATTAGTAGCTCCCTTTTCCTTTAACGTTTTAGTAGGAAAACGTTTCCTGACTTGCTCCAAAACACCCCAAAGTCACTCTCGATACATCACAAAGACTTGCTGTCTTGGTCACAGATGCGCCAGCAAGACGTGCACCAACAATTTGTCCTCTTTTGAA
>JAOUQT010000036.1:15791129-15806817 GCA_025769995.1 Xyliphius kryptos
TTTGAGCAAAACTGTGCTCTTACCCTGCTAATTGAACCTTCACACTCTGCTCTTACTGGTGCAATGTGCAATCAATGTAGATTGGCCACCAGGCTTGTCCAATTTAGCCATGAAACCTCCCACACTAAAAGTGTTTCAGTTTCATTGTCTAACCCCTGTATATGCAGATATATATATATATATATATATATATATATATATATATGTGTGTGTGTGTATCCATATAAATGGCCCACGCTGTACATTATGACCCATGTTCCTTGTTTTGTGTGTTGCTAAGCCTTGTTTCCTTACACTAATTTCTGGATTTCTGACTTTGAATCTTGCTCTAGTTTTTAGATTTAGCTATGTTGTGGATTACAGACTGGTTTACACTGTTCCTTGTTTCAAGTTACTACAGACTGAATTAAACCAGAGTGTTGGTGAGGTGCAGTTTTCTTTTTCCCTGAGTTGTAAGAATCTGCGTGTTACATAAATAATCTTCTATTGTCTCCAAACCTTGTATGTGAATCATTACAGTTATGCTAAAATTATAATCACTTTTATTCACTGGGCAGCACGGGGGGTAGGGGGTAGTGCTGTCATCTTACAGGGAAAATCCCACAGGCCGCTTGATTCCCACGGGATTCCTGTGGGATGGGAATCAAAGTGACTATCTCTCACGTGATTGGGATGATACCGGATAAAAACGTTAATGGGAGCAGACGGCAGCGGGAGTGATGTGCTGATTGATACTGAAATATGAATACAATTCTTATATCAATTCTCAAATCAAAACAGCAATACTTTTGTTACTTTAGTCATTAAAGGTAATGTATATCCTTAACAGGAAAACAATGAAAAATAACTAAACTATTGATATCTTGTCTAAATTACACGTGGTAAGAACTACTTTTTCTTCTGCCTAGGTAAGTGTGTAATGTGGTAAAGCTGCAGTACGCTGCAGTCAGTCAGTCACTCAGTCTGTATTATGGCGCAGTGTAAACAGAGTTGTGCATGGAGATATTTCAGCTTGTAAAACAGCCAAGACCTAGTTTGTAATGTTTGTGTAACACAACAAACTTTGTGATACACCTAAAGTGAAATCAGATCATGTATTTTAATATGCACATTTTTAAGATGGCTTGCCCCAAGAGTAAAAGCTGTGACTAACCACTGATTGACACACAATACAGAATATGAGTGCCCCCTTAAGGCATGTCACCAACCTGCATGCAGATGCTCTGGCTGTTGATAAAACAAGGGCTACTGTCTTGTTTGAAAGCCTTCCGAAAGTCTTCAGAACAACAAAACTGAGCCCATTTCTCTGGATGTAATGGGAATAAGACTTCCAAACATGGGACCTTCAATAGTTTTTTCTGAGCAACTGGCTGATACACAGAAAATAAATACATTTAGACATTTCCAATGTTATTTTAATAAATGCAAATGTCTTCTATGAGCTAACAAAGTCTATAAATATTTTCACTTTATATATGGTTGAAATCAAACATCTGGGAAAGACACACATGTGTGATGGTCAGATGGTCACACACTCTACTTGTAACCAATTATTGAATATTCCAAACCTCTTTAGCCTTTGCGCTTTTCTCTTTTTCTTTCTCTTTCTCTTTTTTGGGGCTTTCTGCTAACACAGGCTGAGACAAAGCTAGCAAACCTTCAGGCTGAGACAAAGCTTTGATGATTTCATTCCCATTTTCAATCGACACCTGTGTTAGAAATTAAATGAAAAATTTGTTTAAAAATTTACTTAAAAGGAATATCTACACATTTCACTACAATATTCCATATCAGCATCGTCTAAAAAATAGGTTGATTGCAGAAAATACTAAAGTGGTTCTGTTGTTCTCGTATATATATTTTATCTTCTGCAAATATAAATAAATGATATAATAAAAATAAAAAAATCAACCAGATATTCGTTATTATGTTGGCAGAAAAAGATTCTGTTTGTGAAATTTTAACTGTGAAATGAATTTCTTAAATATTTAGACCTGCATGAACAACTTGAATCACAAACCTTCCAGATCTTTAGGACATATTCATGAGCTTGAAGCAGGTATTGCTGGTGCTTGGAAGATACTCTGGACTCCATGAGAGCCATTAATGTGTGTGCCTGCACCAGGACATCTAGAATGCGCACATCATTTATCTCAGTTTGAGGCAGTTCTGGTCCACTTGGACTGCTGACTGGGAAAGCTGCATCTGCCTCATCAGAAGTATCTAATGGAAGCAAAATGTGTGTAAAACATGCTCTGTAATGAGAATTATACGTGTGTCCAATATTTACACTAAAACTGTTTAGCTACATTTACATTTATTATGAATTCTTTAAATCCACACAACTGTACATTCATAGCTGGTCAGAATCCGAATGTCTTTATCGTCATTGTACAAAAGAGCTGTAATAGTTCATTGTGGAAAATTAAGCAAAAATATATTATTTCAAAGGTAATAATGTAAGGTGGTCAGATACCGTCACCAGCCACCAGGTGGAGTTGGAGGCACTCCCTGGCTGGTTCTCACAGGAAGTCGTGATGAAAAACACTACTACATTTCTCTCATGCTATAGCGCCAATCAGGTCCGTATGATTGCACATGAGTCTCTGTCTATTTAAAGCAGTCATAAGCGAGAGCATCTCACTGTCGCTTACTGGTAGGGACACAGATAAGGTGTACCGAAAAGAGGAAACTCTGTAGGGATTTGTGGTAATCTGAGGCAGGGAAAATAGTAGAATTCGGTGCGACAGAGCCTTTCTCTCTCCCTCTCTCTCTCCTTTTCCATTTACTTTCCATGATACATTCTTGGTGGTCCTAGGAAGTGCTGGTCCTAAGAAGGCTGCTGCTCCGAGCACTCACTCATAGAGTGGTATCAGAGGCACGGTTCCTAGGAAGCATGCTGCTCCGAGCACGCGTCCCTAAATTCTCCCCCCTCTTATATTCATATTTCAATATCCTTTTTGTTTTCTATATTCTTAAGTTTATTTTTCGCCGTGCAACCCACTGCCTCTGTTCCCGTGGAATCTGTTAAGACACCAACTCTTTATTTGTTTATCTAAGTTGCAGCATTTCAACCTTGCCAATTTGTATAATTTGTCTTCCCATTTCCGACACATGTTTTTTTGTGTTTAAGTTGCATGCTTATAAACACCACATTTGTTTGCCCTTTAGTATTATCTTGTATTTTCCTCTTCTACATTATTATTACAATATTACATTAATACAGTACATGCATTAGTGCTGCTGTAGTCTAATGGGTTAACATTCTGTGTTTACTGCACCACCAATGCTGGTTTGATTACAGCCATGGGTAAATGTGTTTATTACTTTTATTTTATTTCTGTTCCTTTGCCTGTTTAGACTCCCTTTTCTTTTCAAAATTCAAGTTCTCCAGTTTACGCAATTGGGTCTACCCTAGTGATCCCGTAACAAAAACTTAGTCATTCTGTCAGAGAAAATGAAATAATAGTGCACATACAGACAAGTATATGGTCTGCATGTGTTTTTTTTATTACCTTGCATACTGTCACCCTTATATCTAAAGGAGAGAAGAATATCTATGGCTGACTGGATCTGCATCTGTGCACCAGCCACTGGGAAATTATTATAGTACAGCCACTCTGCAAATTCCAGTAGTAAATCCACCTTCTGCCACATATTCTCAGCAGTCTGCAGAAAGGACAGCACAACACAAATTACAATAGTATTCTAGCCTTTTTATTAAATATCTATTAGCAAACATTGCTAAGTACAATCCATTATGCAGTAGATGGCACTAACAGATGCTTTTGATCTCCATAGGGACATTCTTCTGGGTTCATACTTAGCAATCAGAGGTATAAGAATAGTGTTCTGCTTACCCATTGAGGCATATGGTAAGCAATTGAGGGTCAGGTGCCTTACTCAACAGCATTTTAGCTGTGAATGTTTCTTTTTAGATTGGACTTAAACCAGCAACCTTATGCTCATAAACCCACTTCTGTGGCCATTGGGCAGAGTCTGTCCTATACTAAGGCTTATAATATAATATAACACAACATATATAAATAAATATACTATATATATACTCAGAAATAATTCCAAATTTCTTACCTTTAAGTAATCAATTGCATTCTGATAATGTTGCCTTTTTTGTTGGTGGTCACTGGTATACAGAGCCACTTGATGCCACATCATAGAGGAGACCACGTCCCCATACTCTGTAAACTTGTTCATGTCCAGCTCAATGCTCTCTCCTAGCTGAGCCTTCACAAGAACCCGCTGCTTATAGAGGGTACTGTTTACACAAACAGACACAGCAAAAAATAATCCATGAAGCTATATTTTTTACATACGAAATACTTAATTATGGATAAATTAAGAATACCAGGTGTTAAAAATATTATAATATACAACTGTAAAGAAAAACAACTTCATTTTATAATAGTACACAGAATCACTGGATCAGAAAGGATCAGGCAGGTGGCACATGATCACTGATGATATGGTTAATTGGTTACAATTGGCTGTTACGTCAAAAATAGGCTTTCATAAAATGTGTTTCTCTGTCCACTGCTCAGCAGGAGGCAATAAATTGCCAGCTATAAGAAAACGGAGAATCTTAAGACACGCTGACCATGAACAGATAGTTGGAGCCTAAATATCTGGTGCCAGTGTTACAGCAACATCTGTGCCTGTAGGCTTTTGCCATATAATTGAATTCCAGGTGTATCAAGATTGAATAAATCATTAACAAAAACTAAAAATAGTAACAAAATCATACAGCGGCCGGCCACTTGTGGTTCATCCAACAGTTGAGTGTCAAACAAGTGACACTCAACTGTTGAGTGTCAAACAAGTGACGTAAACTGGCAGCTGAGGTGAGCTGCTAAAGAACATGGGTTTACTTGCTTACAGAGGATGTTTGCAACTTTCCCTAAATTCTGCTGGCTGTATTTAATAAAAAATGATTAGATTGATTTGTTCCTAATCCAGTGATCCTTCAGTGTATAGTCAATAGTGTCACAAAAAATATTCCAAGCTATACTAAAGGTTACAGCGTTACATTTTCAGAAGATACATATACATTATGCTATAAAAATATCTTCCAAACCAATTTTAATTCTCATAGTGTAGGTCACCTGATATATACAAATTCTTATATATAAACACAATTACAAAAAAGTTGGGACAAAGTACAAATTGTAAATAAAAACAAAATGCAATGATTAGAAAGTTTCTAAATTACATATTTTATTCAGAATAGAACATAATTGACATATTCAATGTTCAAACTGAGAAAATGTATCATTTAAAGAAAATTAATTAGGTTTTTTTAAATTTTGTGACAACACGTCTCAAAAAAGTTGGGGTAAGGGCACTTCAGCCATGACTTGTCTGTAGTTGGAATCAAACCAGGGGCCTTCTAGTCACAAGGCTGGTTCCTTAACCACAAGCCTACGACTGTCCCGATGATGATATGATATGTTCAAACTCTTCGTATTTTCACTGTCGAACTCCTTTCTGATATCTCTCTACTATTTGTCAGTGCAGAATTAGGGGGGATTAGTGATCCTCTTCCCATTATTACTTGCTCTTTTTTACCCAGTTAGGTTAATGACCTATTGCCAATTGGACCTACAGCTGTTCCTTTCTTGTACCTTTAACTTTTCCAGCCTCTTTTTTGAGGTGTGTTTTTGTCACGAAATTTTAAACAAGCCAATATCTGGAATAAAATTGGAATAAAAAAATAAAATGTCTCACTTTCCATGTTCTATTGTGAATACAATATCAGTTTTTGAGATTTGTAAATTATTGCATTCCGTTTTTGCATTCAGTTTGTCCCAACTTTTTTGAATTGGGTTTGTAAATGCATAAACAGATAAATGCATAAGGATTTTTTGGAATAGCCAATGACTGGGTGATGTGATGTATTAAAATGGCAATTGTTTGTACTTTGTCCCACCTTTTTTTAATCAGTTTGTATAAAATAAACTGTTGAGCTGGGTGTTTAATTGTAGCCCTTCTATTACACTGGATATTAAACACATTTAGAGTGTGTCGCTGAGACAATTGCTGGCTCTAGCTGGATAAACTCACAGTCTGTGAGGGCTGCGAGGCATATCTCTGATGGCCTGATCCAGCACCTTCAGGCCATCCCTCAAATGACCATTTTCTGCATGGATTTGGAATATCATGTGGTACATGGCTGCTCTCACTGCCAGGTCATCTTCAGCTGTATCCACAGAGATAATGTATGAATATGAGAAAAAACAGTATGAGTAGTGTGTGAGTGTACATGTTTGAGAATCATGGTAAAAGACATGAAAATTGGCACTTGGATTAAGTCAAAGTGAGGGGAACCAAAAAGACAGAAAAACTTCTATTGTCCACTGCTTTCTTTGCACAAGCCTCTCTGCCTTAGAAATTTCCATTCATTATTGGTTTCAGTGGTAGATTTATCACCTACCATGTGCGAGGGCTGGGTTTGATTCCTGGTCAATGCACGCATTTTATTCATGCAACATAACTCCACCACGCTCAAGTGTTCACAGACATATAAAGGGTTACTTATAGGTTACACTGTATTTTCCCACATCTTTATCAATTCCATGATTATCCGTTACCTACCGTTAGTGTCCAGTTCTGAGATGGCAGGTTCTGTTTGTCCTTCCTGCTGAGCGTTGAGCACTATATCTGTCACCTACCGACAAAAGTGAACTTCAGTAAATGTTTTCCTTTTATGTTAATGTTACATGAAGACTCCATTTAGTAATATAGTTTCATACATTCTTAAAACAAATTTTACACAACCTGCGAAAAGTATACACGTCTTCTGACGTACTGATCCAAATGAGGCTACCTTGATATTCCAGTTATAATACTGATAGAGAATTTGTACATGTTTATTTGTACATGTCTATCATTCGTTCCAGGATCCAAAATATTTTCTTCAATATTCAGTCTACTGTTTTGGCTTTTTTCAGTCTGTTACACTGTTATCACCCAATTGAAAATAGAATTCCCTTCTGAGTCCGGTTCCTTTTAATGTTTCCTCCTCTTATCATTTCAGGGAGTTTTTCTGTGCCACTATCGTTATCCGGCTTGCCTATTAGGGATAAAATTTACTTATATAAACTTTATGAGTTTATTCTGTATATCATTTCTCTAAAGCTGCTTTGTGACAATGCTCCATTGTAAAAAGCACCATATAAATAAAACTAAATTGAGTTGAATTATACAGTACTGTATTTGATCAGTGCCACCTTTTTTATTAAATTAATCCTAAAAACACACATACTGAGGCTAAAGTGCTTACGCTCGTTGGTGAAGAATAGCTGTGGGTTAGAGCCTTCACAATGTGCTCCAGTTGTTTCTGGATTTTCAGTCTCTGTGCGGGCATGTCCAAGACAGGGAGGCAGGTATTCCAATAATGCCTAGCTGCAATCTGAGTGAGTCGGCAGTTACCTGCCTGGTCAGCATAGCTACAAGATGATTAAACATGTTATTATGCCCATAACTGCAATTACGTTCTACTGCTCCATTATGGGATGTATATGTTGTTATTTTATCTTTAAGATTTCCTGTTTGTCTAAAAAAATGTGCTTGCTATTTTGTAAATTAATTTTTATGCATCATAAAAAAACACATGTTTACTACACCGCTTTTTGTATAATTCTCAAACTTAGACCTATTCATACAATATGAGTTGAATTGATCAGAAAGATGGTATTACCAGACTCACCTGATGCTGGTCTGCAACATGCCAAGAGTCTCTATATATTTAGAAGGATGGCCACAGGATTTATGTACCATGCTTATTCCTCGCAAACATGCAGCACTGCTTAGCATCTCCTGCACTGCTGTCACACTGTACCTATAGAGACATACCAACACAATACAATAAGACGATATTCAAAATGACTCACACTAGCCTACCAATTAACTGCACAAATGCTTATTAAAACTGCCGCATAAGTGACTTACGTATATAAAAATATCAAGATTTACAAGTTTACTTAGTGTAATTCTTCTAATACTAACCCATTTTATACACTTTCTTAAAATCTATGTTCATTCATTTTAAAACTGCTGACTGCAACAGATTTCTTTAATTTCTACTGTGTAATGATTTGGGTATCAAATATAATTTTTTTTATGTACAAGACTTGAGACGGCCAACAGAAAGTACTCAATTTCAGATTCCCTTCTCCAGCATGTACTGCATATTTTCAATAGGAGTCAGGTGTGTACTACAGAAAAGCACACACACAAAAAAAGAATTTAAGTCTCCGTGCCAATGATCATCACATACATGTATGTTGATCCATACCAGGGGAATGATGCACTCCATGCTATTACAGATGCTGCTTTATAAATTTTAGTTGACAACCTGAATGGATTTTTCTAGTGTTATTACAGTATATGCTAATGAAAATTTGTACTTGTGAAGTAATATATTTGTCATTCTGCTTATACGCAGTGGAATTAGACACTGAAGTATCTAAAGAATATTTCACAAAATTAGTAATGCAAAAAATTCTAATAAATTGGGATTACGTGAACTTTTATTATTGAAGTAAAAGAATAACACTAAATATATTGCATGGTTTGTAACTGGGATTAAAAAGAGACAGTGCATTGGCCGGGAATCGAACCCGGGCCTCCCGCGTGGCAGGCGAGAATTCTACCACTGAACCACCAATGCTGACATGTATGGAACCCCATGATCAACTTGAAAAAGAAGCAGCAGGAATCTTGCCACATAAGCAGAAGAATGTGGGAGGGCCCTGACAGGCTCAAAGTGAGCAGAAGAGAAAATACACTGTAGCCACAAGAGACGACTCATTCAGTTTTACTTCAAGCCTCTGCCTGGAAGTTAACATTTTAATACCATGATGCACCAATATAAACTTACCGATCTAATCTACTGAGAATAATTTTTACTTATCATCCAGCATAAAACATGTGCCAGATCCTAATGCGAGGGACTCTCTGTGGCAACCCCTGGTGACAGGGAAAAAGCCGAAAGATGATAATAAAAAATATAATCTAAAAATTGAGAAAAATGCCTATAAATGAAAGAATTTAGGCTCGATACTATAGTAAACTTATAGTGGCTTAGCTAGATAAAGAATCTAGCTTGAACTATTTAAAAGTTTTTTATGTTTTATGAAATATTAATGATTGTGTTCTGCTTATTTTCACTCCAGTCTTCTGCTAAACGAGTGTTTGAGCAAATACTCACAGGTTACACACATACAGCTGAAGGGCATTCTGGGTGCAAGTCATAACAACAACACACCACCACAGGATCTGACCATTTACAGTCAGATGCTAAGAGCTAATTTGGTGAGTGAAAACAGGGAAATGGTTTATTTTCTATTTCTTAGTTCATAGGTTAAACTGCATTTTTAGAGTTTCCCAACTATTCTGGAAATTGGGTTTGTAGGTGCTTTGAGCATGTTGAAACACTGTATCTAACAAATATTAAATACAATTAGGAAAGCAACAAATTTCAGATAAATTGGTATTAGAAAAATAAAAGAATAATGTTAATGTATTGGATAGTTAATATATTGGATAGTAAATATACAGTGGTAATATATTGGATAGTCTGTAACTTAAATTAAAAAAGAGACGTTGCATTGGCCGGGAATCGAACCCGGGCCTCCCGCGTGGCAGGCGAGAATTCTACCACTGAACCACCAATGCTTATATGACTACAAGCACATGTCCATATAACTTGAAAAAGAAGCAGTAGGAATCTTGCCACATAAGCATGAGAACATGGGAGGGTCCTAAGAGGCTCAGAGTGAGAGGAGGGAACACACTGTAGCCACAAGCAACAACTCATTCAGTTTTATTTTAAGCCTCTGCTTGGAAGTTGAACTTTTAATACCACGATGCACCAATATAAACTTACTGATATAATCTTACTGACAATTTTTCAATCTTTGTTGAAAAAAAAACTAAAGAAACATGCCTATAAATCAAAGAAATTAGACTCAGTACTATAGTAAACGACAGTATACTAAACTATGTGGTCTCTGTAGGCAACAATACCAGTATAAATATAAATGTCCTATTGCCTCTGGAAGAATCTAAATGCGAAAAGCTTTTGTTCCAACATTAACATAGTAATTCACACCTTGGGCCAATTCACCACTGTTGTGCTTTTATTAGATGGAAGAAGTCTAAAGAAAACACAAAAATAAACGCATACAGACAAAGAAAACATTGAATAGAACAAAATAACAGTGCTGATCTGCACCTCCAGGGCTGATAGCTCATTATATATCATATATAGCATGCTAGAGATAGCATCAGTTGAATAAATAGATAAAGAATCTATTAAAAACCTTTTTAACACTATTTAAGTGTTTTGAAATTTTAATGATCATGTTCTGCATATTTTCACTCTAGTCTTATTGTAAAAGCTTAGCTTAGCTTAAATACTGACAGGATACACATTTTGATCTTTGCTTTATGAGTGGCAGACTCCAGCTGAAGGGCATTCTGGGTGCAAGTTCATGGTCACCACTCCGGTGGTCAAAGTGAGCAATCTGAGAGCATGCATAAAGCACCACCACACAATCTGACCATTTACAGTCAAATTTTAAGAGTTAAGCTGGTCAGTGAAATTAATGACATATTTTAAATACTTTCTCAGTTTCAAATATTTAACCGGTAATATATTAGATTATTTGAAAATGAGCTCAAGGTAAAATGAGATGCTGACATGAATATAAGAACACGTCAGTGTGACCAAGAACCAGTGGGAATCTTGCTACATAAGCAGAAGAACAGGGGAGGGTCCTGAGAGGCTCAGAGTGAGCAGAGGAGGGAACAAACTGTGGCCACAATAGACGCCTCATTCGGTTTTACTTCATGCCTCTGTCTGGAAGTTGAACTTCTAATACCATGACGCACCAATATAAATTACTGATATAATCTTACTGACAATAATGTTATCTTATACAATATGAATCTTTTATAAACCATTTGAACACTATTTAAGTGTTTCAGAGCCTCAATTATTGTGTTCTGCATATTATAACTCCTGTCTTCTGGTAAAAGATTGTACGGTTAAATACTTACATGGTACACACGGTGATCTTTGCTTTATGGGTGGCAGAATCATCCAGCTTAAGGGCATTCTGGGTGCAAGTCATAACAAGATCATGGTCAACACTCCGGTGAGCAAAGTAAGCAAGCTGAGACCATGCATAAAGCGCCACTAGAGGATCTGACCATTTACAGTCAGATGCTATTTGCACAAGCTGTGAAAAAGATGAAATAGACAAAAAAAAAAAAAAATGTCATAGTATATTCAAAGTCATGATTTTATTAGTGGTTTCAACTCAATAGCAAAACTTACTGATGCAAGGCTGGGAACAGAGAACTGCATTAATCCTTGGTTAGTATTACAACGCAGCATCTCCACTCCAACCAGTACACGTGACATGGCAAGCACTGCCTCATTTTTGCACTGGGAAAATCCAACATGCATTTAGCAAATATAGTGAAATTCAATTTACAGTTCTATTATGCCTTTATTGTTTTCCTTCAAAAAAATGACAGTACTAGGTTAGGTTTTTACCTAAACGCACCTCGTTATCGATGAGACTGGGACCAATCTGCTGATCCAGCAGCTGTTTAGTATTCACCCATGTGCTAAGAAGTTGCTTTCGCACCATGATGGGCACTTTCTCATGATTCTCATTACACAAATGCAGAGCATATTCACATATCTACATCACACAAAACAAAAATGTTGTGTCAATTTATATTCTACATATTATATTGTATATTAACTACTCTAGTTATATAAAAATAAAAAATATATATATATATATTCTGTTCACCATAAAGGCATCCAAACATCCATGGCTCTATTAGGCTAACCAGCTGTCTATTCAATGATCTATTGCTCTTGTTAATGATGGTTAAATATAAATTGTTTGATCAATTGATCCTTCTATCTACCCATGAATATACACACACCATTTAAGCTTCACAACAAAGAATAGTAATCAACTGATCTATCAACTGATCTATCAATCTATGGATTTATCACACTTTTGTGACACAAACAAATGGCAAAATAAGTATGAACAAAGAGACAAGACAAATTCCAAAGCTGTACTCTTTCACTTCCACAACTGCTAACATTTTGGAGTACTCAAATTATAAAGTCATAGCTGATCTGTTGCTAAGCGCTAATAGGTGCAGTTCTGTAACACGTCATTAAAATATATAGGTTAATCTTAATGTTAATCTCTTTGTGCAAAAGTCAATTTCAAGCTCATTTTCAAGCAATTTTACTACTTCACTTTAACATCAGATATCTACATATTCCACAATGATCATGCATAGCTTAAAATATTTATTCACATCAAAAACTTTAATTTTATCATTTTGCTAAATTTTGTAGCATTATGGACATGAGTGATAAAAACCAAGAATCTGCTTTTTTTTACTTATATAATGTCTGCATGAATGCAGGAAATTAAAAATTAGCAATTCACTAAGTTCTTTCTCTAACTTGGTACAAAATTTAGAGTCAATATACTATGCATGAATTTCCAAAAGTAGGATTTTTGTGTCTCCAGATCTATACAAATCTTTCCTGTCACTTTACATCATGTGTGTGTACTTTAATTTTCACACAGATGTGCTCTGTGGGATAGGGATAAGGTGACTGAACTTCTAAAACTTGTGTTAGCTGTAAGGGTAAATTAGAGGGTACATCTACTGGATGTTTTTGAACTGTGGAAGGAATCTAGAGCACCCCAGAAAAACAGACATGGACAAGAGGTAAACATATATACTCCTATTATTTTCTATTACTGATTTAAACATCTTAAATGTGATTTATCTTGTTTTGTGAATACAATATTGGTTCTGCTTTTATTTACATTTTGCACAGTGTACTAACTTTTTTGGAATTGGGGAAATCTTGATTATTGTTTTTTACAGATTGCAAAATAAAATGATACCACAGTAACCTTATTTATAAACTTGCTATATATCATTTGCCATCTGAGATGGGATTCCACATGGTGAACTTCTTTAACCCATTACCATCATCATTATAATAAGAATTAAATCAATACCATGCAATATTTTTATTTAGTATATGTTCCAAATAATGTTTTAAAACTGACTGAGTCTGAAAAACAATCCAAACTCACAGCAGGTCAGTATTTTTAAACACATAGCAGAAATGAGAGGAGGAAATGGTTCTCAGTGGTGTATTAAACTAAAGGAGACTTATCTGAAGCACAACTCAGTTTGTCTTTGACGGAAATCGAACCCAAGCCCTCCGTGTGGCAGGTGAAAATTCTACCACCAATGCTGGCAAAAGTTTAAGCACAAATTCATGTGAATTGAAAAAAGAAGCAATGACAGTCTCGCCACATGAGCATAAGAGGGGGGTTGAGAGGCTAAAAATGTGAATAGGAAACGTGGAGCATCACATTAATTCCTATGCCTGTCATTTTAACTGACCCAGGAAATTTCTTTGTGGAGTTTGCATGCATGTTTGTGCAGGTTTATATGGCCTATAACACCGTGTGAATTAAGTGAAAGATAATGAACGGATGGTGTGGCACGAAGGCGCAGTAAGAAATGCTGTTTCCTTACAGCAAAATGACCCAGGTTCAAGCCCTGGTTGGTGAAAATCAAAAAATGTATTTGTGCAGTTTGTGTGGGTTATCTCTGGGTGCTCAGGTTTGCAATTTTTCACATTCCAAAGACATGTATGCTAGGTTAATTATTGTGTTTAAATTGCATATTAGTATGCAACTCTGTGTGTGCCCTACAATGGAATAGTGTCCTGTCTGGGGTTTTTTCTGCCCTTGTGCCCAAATTATCCAGGTGGGCAATAGGTGGCTTGCAACCCATGTGGATTAAGTGGAAGATCATTTCAAATAAAGCATCTTATCTTTTCATTTTGAATGAATGGACTGTCCTGAGCTTACATTTAGAATGCCTAAGCATTTGAGGAAAAGGCTATTAGCCTTGGCGCTAGCAGTAAGAATATTTATTACCTCATATGATGTGCGCTACATCAGAACCTTCACAAAGATCCAGTATTACCAGACTTTTCATCAAAAATTAACTTGGCTCACAATGGTGGTTCAGTGGAGCTCAATATGATAAACACCTACAAAGTTCAACATAAGGTACAAGACGAAAAACAGCACCCAGAATTCTCAGAAGAATTGTTTTGCAAAACTTTCTGCAAAACAGTTTATAATGCAGCACTGAAAGCCACATTCGTTGTGCATTTTAAACAATGCTTATAATGCAAACAAGTGCATCATGACAAACACAGCCATTTAAAAATACTTTGCTTGTCAAGAAAACAATAAAAAACAAGAAATCTGACAACACACATTTAATTTAAGTGTAGAATAGTTGTAAACTTGAACGCACTCATTGTTTGTCTTCGGTTTGTTGAAAGCTAAGCAAAAATAAATTATTAGACACCTGATGTAGACTTTAGATGTATCTCCACCTAATCCACTGAATGTGTCCCAGCCTCTCTAACAGAGCTTTCAATTCAATTATAAATATACTGTATGTTGTCCTAATAAAAATCTGGGAGAAATTGACGATAAATGGTTTGCATGTGCAAACACTAAACAAAGTTCCCCAGTCCTATTCCCAGTCCTGCTAAGTTGTGATATGGCTAAAGTGCCCTAACCACGATTTCTCCCTGGGTGCTGTGGAGGTGGAGATCACTTACAATAGATCAATTAACACTGTCTCACCTGCAAAGCCTTTTTATCATTAGGTGCATGCAGGTAGCCTGATTTCTCTGTTCCTTTCTTTCCACTTTTCATAGCCTTGTTGGTCTTAGATTGAGACTGCTTTACCTCCAGAATACTTTCTGCAGAACCTTGTTCATCCTGAATGTGGATAAGACCCTGTGCCACAGCATCACACAACAGGAGTAGCAGCACCACTTCCCTATGGTAACACAGATGATTTAATCAAACCGACTGTATATCTTGGGGGAATAATTAGGAAAACATTAAAAATACTCACCCTGCATGACCCGTCTGTTTTATTAACTCTACCAACTTGCTGAATGTAGCTACGAGTTTGTCGTGTCCCTTTGTAGCAAGAACATGATTATTATAGTTCCACAAGTACACAGCTGCATTAACCACCAGCCACGGCTCCTGCAGTTCTGCCCCTAATTCTGCTCCTCGCAGGAAATTAGCTGTAGTGTAGTCCGACAGCTCTTGAATCCAATCTCTGTGGACAAAGAAAGTAAAACAGTATGTGAAACAAATTATGGAATATTATCCTAGTTTTCATAGCCCAGTCCTGCCAAGAGGGTTTCTGCTTAATGTGAGCAGCCATAATAGGAAATTAATTATGCTGAATGCAACAATACACCTATTTAGAAACTATTTAATGGACTTTAATAATGGACAAAATGTGAGCCATGGGCTTTCTGGGACTGCTGACCTCTTTAGCTGAAACTGAAAAATTAATATTAAATGAATCATGAAACATGCCGTACAATCAACATGATGATATAGCTTTATGAAAATAATTGTAAATTTATGAATTGTAAAATTTAGAAAATATTTTATACTATTTTTATTATTTTAGGGGTCAGCCGTGGCTTAATGGATAGGGTAAAGGGCTGGGGACCAAGAGATCGCTAGTTCAAACCCCACTCTAGACA
>JAOUQT010000036.1:15818538-15829465 GCA_025769995.1 Xyliphius kryptos
TGCAAGAAGAATGGCTTAAAATCCCTCTGACCACTGTGCAAGACTTGTATGTGTCATTCCCAAGCTGAATTGACGCTTTACTGGCCGCAAAACAAGGCCCTACACCATATTAATAAATTATTGTGGTCTAAAACCAGGTGTTTCAGTTTCATTGTCCAAACCCTGTATATTAAATCAAATTCTCATACCTCCACATTACTTTTGGTGCAGTTCTCAATGCTTTCCTTGTGTTTACTAAGTGTCAGTTCACACTCAACACACTTGATAATGATACGCTGCCCAGCAGTCTAAACAGAAAAGAAATCACACCTTGTATTCACTGAAATTGCATGTATTAACTCACTCTATGAAATATTACAAATAATATGACTGCCCAGTCTACTTACAGTGTCCTCAATGGTCTTCAACTCGTTTAAACATTCCACAGCCATAAACTGCTCTTTTAATTGTAGAGACAGGAAGGCTAACTCCAAAAGAAGCTCAATCCTGCCATAAAAGTCATTGATGACTTAGAATTATATTGTCTTGTATATGCAACTTTTAATATTTACACTAGTGATGCCTTAAGATAACAGATTTACCTGTCAAACAATGGGATGAATGTTCTGGCATTAGTTTCTGGACTAATACTTTTAGAGGATTGCGCTCGGGATGAAGTAGTCAATAGGACAAAAACGTCCCTCAGTTCTACAGATTCTTTTCCCCCTTTCAAATTCATGCTATAAACAAAATAGATTATTTATCAGTATATTATTCACCACCACCAACATTAATTCATTCATTATCTTCTGCCTAATCCACATGGCATCTCAGGGTAGCCGGTGTCCACCCGACAACTGTGGGTATAAGGGCAGGACAACAAACACATTCACACATTATTTATCCTACTAACATGCATGTGTTTGGAATGTGGGAGGAAAATGGAGCACCCAGAGAAAACCCATGTGAACACTGGGAGAACATTCAAACCACATACAGAAATTTCCAAAGTCATCCCAAGCTAGGGATCGAACCCGGCTCCTTCTCGCTGTAAGGCGAGAACACTACCCACTGCGCCTCCGCTGCCACCACCAACAGCAGTTTTCTTTAATTAATGCACTAATTTCAGAATACTAATATACAAATAAAAATATAACTAAAGTGACAATTTAAGGAGGGCCAAGCATGTATCACAACACAGGCTAAAGCAACTATATAGGAGCCTTGTAACTAAATCAGTCACTTCCTCACCTATAGCATTTTAGAGTGCTTTTAGGGTGCTTGTTCATTATATGTGTCTTTGCTTGAAGTAACCTAAACAGTAGAAATTGGTTTATCTAAATTGGCCATTAGTGTGTGAATGTGTGTTTGACTGTGAGTGTACGTATGTGCCCTGCAATATATGGGTGCCCTATAAAGGATCGTTCTTGCCTTTGCGCCCAGCGATGCTGGTTGAGCACCAGCTGGCCAATGATCCCTTCTGGATTAAGTGGAAGGAAATGAATGAATGAATAAATAAATGAATTAGTTCTGTCCATAGAGATGCATAAAACAAAAAGCTGTATGATTCATGAACAATACATACGTATCACATGCACAAAACACATATTTGCATTTATATGCACAAATGCATTGAAATCATTCAACTTACGTTTTGAGTTTCTGCAGTTTATAGATGGCATGTAATTTAGGATTGGCATTTATTTCATTTTTTGACACATTTATGAGACCATGCTGCACCTATCAATCAAAGTAAATATAAGACTGATTATAAAATTTGAAACGTGTCTAGTAATATGAGATTCTATGAAAATAAGTGAACAATAAAGAAAATGGGCATATAAGAGCATACTGCTAATACAAGAAAAAGTCAGGTACTGTATGCTTATCTGTTTGACCACAATAAAAAAATATCCAGAAGGTAGAGTGAATATAATTTACCTGTATTGAAAATATTCGGGAAAACAGGTTAGGTGTGTGCTGCTCTATAAAATTAGTAGTGACCTTGGAAAAATCAACAGCTTCATTTAATTTTCCAGCATCCACCAGGCACTCCACCAGGAGTCTAAGCATAAGTTCAAAGTGATTTGTGAAGGAAGCCAAAACAGATACCATTAAGATTGCTCAGATACTAAGTTAAATTAAATAAGCTCATATTACATCATCAGTTCAGCTCGCCATGCGTAGTCAGACTCGGCTATCTCCTCCAGAGTATTGACAACCAGTGTGAGAGAAGAGACCAAGTACCGCTGCCAGCCAGGTTGTATGAAAGCTTGCACTGTCTGATGGTAAAGAACTGATGCATTGAAGACTAGAAAATGGTATCTGCATGATTGAGAGGTACAGTGGAAAAGAAAAAAGAAGAGAAAAATTGTATTCTGATTCATACTTTCATTTCTTACTTCTCAAAGACCATGAAAATATTCTGATAATTTTTTAACTTTAATAAAATGTATATACCCTAGTGGTATTGCTTGACTCTGACCTATTTGACTATAGTGGTGATATTAGTTGATGGAGATTACCAAGCACTTCTGTAAATGTCTATGTAGAATATATGGTATCTGCCAAATGATGAAATGGTAAATTGAAATATTAAAAAATGGATAAAACAATATGGTTATGCTCAGCATTAAAATTTAAATTATAACATGGAAATAGTAAATGGCAAAGATTAAACTGGATTAAACTATTTGTTGCTAAACAAGTATACACACCAGTGCCAATCCCCATCTATAATGTCCAGAAGTCAACCTTACCCAAAATAATTTCATTTTCAAACATTTCCTATCATTCTTAGTCTCCTGATTATGAATGCATTTTTTTATTATATACACCTGTATCACTTTTTGGTTTAGTAAGGTTGCTTCTTGTTTTCCTTAGATTCCTTAGAAGTATAACCAGTCATGTGTTTGAAGAGCTGTTGCTGCATAATATTCAACACTTTTGCCCTATAGTGTCATTTATAATTTATAATAATAATTAATAATTTATAATAATGACCTTTTACATTGCCTGGCCATTTTACATTTACATTAGTAGTATTTTGCAGATGCTCTTGTCCAGAGCGATTGACAAAAGTGATTTAAGACAATATCAGTAAACACAATATTTCTGAATAGACAGGAAACAAACAAGAATATCCCCAAGAAACTGTTGCAGAATTGTGCATGTAAGGTTTTTTGGGGGGTAAGAACATTTTAATAAGAAAAATTGGGTTTGGTTGAGGTAAGTGCGGAATAAATAACAGCGTTTGAAGATAGCTACTGACTCTGCCGTTCATTAAAAGGGAAGTTCATTCCACTATTTAGAAGCCAGAACGGAGAAGAGTCTAGAAGCATGCCTTCTTCGTCCTTAAAGAGAAGGGGGAACCCGTCGAGCAGTGCTAGACGACCGGAGTGCGCAAGATGCAGTGCGGGGTGTGATAAGTGATGTAATGTAGAAGGGTGCAGGACCATAGTTGGATATGTAAGCAAGCATTTTAAATCTGATGCGAGCAACTACAGGGAGCCAGTGGAGAGTGCGAAGCAGTAGTGTAGTGTGTGAGAACTTGGATTGAACATAGAATAGAAGTCTTGCAGCCGAGTTCTAGATCAACTGTAAAGGATGAATAGCACTCGGAGGTAGCCCCGCTAAGAGAGAGTTGCAGTACTCCAGTCTCGAGATGACCAGGGACTGAACCAGGATTTGTGTGGCCTCTGTGGAAAGAAATTGACAAATACTTCTTATATTATAGAAAATAAATCGACATGATTGGCAATGTGGGAGAAAAAGGACAATTGGTTGTCCATAGTTACCCGCAGGTTGCGTGCCATTTTATCTTGGATTTGTATGCCTTTGCACGTTTTCATGCAGATTCTTGCTTATGTTTGTTGATATTATATGTTATAAAAAAAAAGATTTTTATCCAGCATCTGTCTATTGAGGTACTGCCGAAAAGATAGCAGAGAAAGCATCACTTTTGAGCAGCTAAGATTTCTGAACATTGCAGTGCTTTGGAGAAACTAAGCCCAGTTGAATTATTTAGTGCTGTTGCTCTCACATGAGTGCTGCTGTCTAGAGAGTTTTCTCTATATCTCAAGGTCCTATATGACCTGATCCTAAATCAAAGACAAAGTATAAAGCAAATGCACATCTCATGGTAACAGTGTTTTTATGACGCACAAAGTCTTGAAGAGCACAGTGACCATTGTCCATTGAAAACATATTATTTTGGGTGCAAACACAAACAAGAGCAGTAGGTAATGTATCTGCATCCAAACTGTATTCATTCAGATCACCTAAAGGCAATTCATTATAATCTAAAACTCTTTGCTCTGATCTGGGTTCGACTCCGGAAATTTCTGTGTGGAGTTTGCACGTTCTGCCCGTGTTCGCACGGGTTTTCAACGGGTACCCCGGTTCCTCCCGCATTCCAAAGATATGCATGATGGGTTAATTTGTGTCTATAAATTGCCTGTTAGTATGTAAATGTGTGTGTGTGATTGTGTGTGCCCTAAGATGGTTTGGCCCCTGTCTAGAGTTTTTTCTGCCCTCGTGCCCTGAGGCTTTCTAGTGACCCCAGAACTGGGATTAAGCGGGTATAAAAATGAATGAATAAACTCTTCACTCTTATTTCATTTTATTTTATTCTATTTATTTAAATGTGAATGTTATTAAGAAATAAATGGGTGGCAAAGTGGTACATTGGCATAGTTCGATCCTTGGGTGAGACAACCCAGTAAATTTCTGTGGGCATGTTCCTCCTGCACAAGTTTTCTTCAGGTGCTCCGGTTTCCTCTAGTAACAAAGACATGCATGTTATGTTGAATGGCGTATTTAAATTAAATTTATGTGTGTGCACCCTACGATGAAGTGGCACCCTGTCTAGGGTGGTTCCTGCCCTTTCCCACAAAATATCGCACCTGTTCTTTATCTTTTGATGTATAGTGTGTTTGTTAAATGTTTTACAGTACACCTGTACCTCAAGTTTAGCTTCTGTTGTCCCTGTATGCAGGTTTCTCCATTGGGTTTGAACTCCCTGTGAAATATGCCAGTGATATGTGCCAGTCCAGTGTTTAAGAGCTGTTAACGCTGGCTATTGTTTACTAGTGTGGACAAAGATATTTATTTCACTGTCCAAAGTATAGTTACACTTGTTCTTTTTGAGCTCAGACTGGAAAGCAATTTTTCATATCGATACATTACTGAGTTAACGGGCTTCTGAACTGAGCGCTGATAACAGCTTGGGTCGTCCTTCTCCTCTTTAGTACAAATGACACGGATCCCTGATTCCATAAAGAATATCAAATTTTGATTCTTCTGACCACACACTCTGGAAATATTACTGAGCCCATTTTGTGATTTCCAGTACAGAAGCATGCCTGTATGTGATGCAGTGCCATCTAAGGGTTTGAAGATCACAAGCACCCAGTATGTTTTTCTGCCCTTGACACTTAAGCACAGAGATTCTTTTAAATTCTCTAATTCTTTTAATGATATTTTGGTTATATAATGGTTTGTACTAAGAAGAAGAGCTAGGGAATTACTGTGACATTCTCCTGCTACCTTTGTAACTTACCTTGGCTTGTCTTTGGCTATCTCTATTGCCTTCAGATAGTATGCCACAGCTTTATCCATGTTCTCCTGGAGTAACAAGAAAATGTTTCTTCTCAAAAACACAAAATGATGACAAGAATATTTGTTACAATTTACAGTGCATACCTTTGCACTAAAAGAATTATACCCACATGATATTCTGTACAGTATTTATTATGCACATGCTCATTATAAAATGTTAGCAGAAGCGGGTATAGAGTCTCTAATGAATCCAGGAAGCATGGATACTTACCACTGAGGCAACAGTGTGTGGCGAGATCAGCTGCGCCTGGCAGAAGTATGCACGGCATAGAAACTGATTAGGTGGGGGCTTGCTCTCCAAGTACATCATTAAACAGTCCTCTGCGATCTCCTTACATCCCAACTGAAATGGCAACACACAAACATAACCAAACACAGTACACACTAAGTGCAGATTATTAATATTTCAGTTCATTGCTGCGTTCTTCATGAAAGCAGATTAAAATGTCCCTTGTGCATGTGATTTTAGAAAATGTCCAAAATATACAATATGTGCGTACAGTATTAAAGAACACTTCAATCTGTTTGTATCTGTTGCATTATGAAATGATGATTCCCAAGAATGAAATATTTGTAGCCTTCTATACTTAAATTCTTCATGTAAGGGATGTGCTCATATTCAGTGCATGTAAAATGTCGATTCTCAAGCTTAATATTCTTAATAAAAAGTAATAATACATATCAAATTATTTTTATTCCCTTTCTGCCACAGTGAGATAGAGTACTTATTCTATTTTAATACTTGTTGCCATGGCAGGATAATATACAGTAAAATTCCAGCACCAGAGACATGACAATTTAAATATGGGGTTGTGACCAATCTTCTTTGGCTGAGTTATCACTCCAAAACACCGCGATCCTGTTGTCATTGTACTGCATTATTGCAGAATAAAGCTGCACTTTATTGAATCCCTCTTTACTCAGCTTAAGATTTCATCTGATCCGTTGTCTCATGGTCTTAGCTTGAGATTCATTTGAAACAGATCGATCTCAAATAGAGCGGAACCAGACATATTCAGAGGAAACATTTTGCTTCGCACAGCAGTTACAGAATTAGGAATTGGGTATAAATAACTGTGAAAAATCCTAAAGCTCAGACTTTATAAATCTACGAAATAAATAAATCCGCATTTCTGTTTTGAGCATCAAACAGGGATATGCTATATTGCCAAACATATTCACTCACCCATACAAATGATTGAATTTAGATAATCCAAACATTTCCATGGCCACAGCAATATAAATTCAAGTACCCAGACATGCAGACTGCCAAACATTTGAGAGAGAATGGGTCCGGTCCTCACTAATATTCAATTTCCTCACTACTAAATAATCCAGTCAACTACTAGTGGTGTTATAACAAAGTGGACACGATTAGGTATGACAGCAAATTGGCTGCACAGTCTTCATCCTTATAAAACAAAAGCAAGGTCAGCAGAAGCTGATGACAGTGCACAGAGATTGCCAAGAATGTCACTACAGATCTCCAGACATCATGGGCTTTAGATTATGTCATGAACAATGTGTGGAGAGATTCATGAACTTGGTTTCTATGGCTGAGTAGCTGCATCAAAGCATTATCAAGCACAATACAAAGCATTTGATGCAGTAATGTAAAGCATGCGATCACTGGATTGACTGGATTGACAGACTGGATTGACAGATGTTCTCTGGAGTGAAAAATCACTGTCTTCTGTGTTATATCCCTCTGACAATCTGACGAACAAATCTGGGTTTGGAAGTTTCCTAACAGTATTTGGGCAAGTGTAAAGTCTGGTGATGCATGAATAAGGACCTGGGCTTGACTCTCGATGTATCATCATTTTGAAAAATTTCAAGTTCCCAACTTCATAGAAACAGTTTGGAGATAGTAAGTTCCTGTTCCAACATGACAACTCACCGGTGCACAAATCAAGATCAAGTCATGCCCTAACAACAACACAACACATTTGGTGCTGAAATTATGAATATTTAGCAAATTCTTTTCAACACATAGTCAATTGAATACATTAAAAAGACAAGATATTTAATGTTTAAACAGATAACTTTATTGTTTTTGGCACCAACATTTTTTTGCCATTCAAAACAAACAGCATTCATTATGTTTTTTGTAGGTCGAATGGTCTCTTATGGCACATAATATACTGTATTGTCGCTTCTTTAGAGACATACAAACATTTGTATGTATGTATGTATGTATGTAAATTCACGGTTTGGAAAGTAATGGCTTGAAATCTGAAATCTAAAAATTAATTCGGTGAGGGTTGCGTCAGGAAGGGCAACCGGCGTAAAAAAGAAATGTGCCACATTGTAATGCGAGTGACTTGCTGTAGCGACCCCTGGTGGCTGGAAAAAGCCGAAAGATAAAAAACATGCTTTACTGATATTTTATAAAATATGATTTAGATATCACTTAGGGCGGCACAGAGGCGCAGTGGCCTCACAGCGACTAGAGAAATTTCTGTGTGGAGTGCATGTTCTCTCCTTGTTCGCGCGGGTTTCCGGTTTCCTTCCGCATTTCAAGACATGCATGATAGATTAATTGGTGTCTCTGAATTGCCCGTATTTGTGTGTGTGTTGCTCCTGCCCTCGTGCCCTTCACCCTTAACTATGATTAAGAGGGATAGGAAACGAGTGAATTAATAGGTATCACTTGACTATATATGAGACAGAAATGTGCATGCATAAATAAGAATAGTAGTCATTATTGAAAATAACGTAGATAACTCAAAGTAGCTACATGGAAAAAATGGCTAAAATGGCAGGTTTGATGATGGCTTTGGACAATAGGATGGGAAAAACACACCTTGAGCGCTTGTTCTGCACACAGCACGTACAACTCATAGGGGAAACACCGACTATCTGACGACGTCTGCTTTATTGTGACATACGCTTTTCTCAGAGCTTCAGGATCTGCAATTCATTAAAAATACTGTGTCCGATTAAAGCCGCTTTATAAAAAAACATCTGTATATTTAAATACTAGTAAAGTAAGGTTTAATAAAGAAAAAAGAACATTTTTACCGTTTTTATCCTGAGCCTGTGTCAAATATTGTCGGATTTGAAGATGCATTTTTAGCGCGAGACCTGATAGAACTACTTTAGCTTCGCGTGGCTGTTGATCCGTATCTTAGCAACAATCGAGCGGAAGTGCAGCGTCATGACTGTAGGCCCAGTTAGACTGGATATTTGCCAAAGTTTATCTTAAATGAAAGTGCAATTATTTATAATTTTATTTTACCTCCAGATTAACTGAAGCGCGGTGCTAGATGTAATGCAATACGCATATTTTGCGCTGTCAGTTTATTAGGCACACGGCAATGCATACACTATAATCATTCATTCATTATATCCGCGTAGTTCCAGTTCTGGGATCACGGAAAAGCCGATGCCCACCTGGCATGTCTGGGCGCAAGGACAGGAACAGCCCATCGTAGGGCGCACACACACATAATCACGAACATTCACGCACTTACGACAATTTAGAGACACCAATTAACCTATCACGCATGTCTTTGGAGTTCGGGAGGAAAGCCGAGTACCCGGAGAAAACCGCGCGAACACTGGGAGAACATTCAAATTCCACACAGAAAACACCGGAGACGCTCCCTCCGGGGCTCGAACCGTATATGCTATATTGCCAAAAGTATTTGCTCGCGCATCAAATTATCGGATTCGGGTGCGAAGAGAGCTTCATGGAATGGGTTACTTTTGGCAGTGTATGCTTGAATGTAGGCCTACCTATAGGTATCATTACTCTGTGGCCATTTCAATTCAGTTCAATTTAATGTTATATATAAAGAGAGAATTTTAAATCAAATTCAGGATATATTCATGAAATTTATATAACTTGATATTTTATCCCTAATGGGCAAGCCAGAAGGTGAGAGTGGAAAAACTACCTGATATGATACGGTAAAAAAACCTTGAGAGGAACCAGACTCAAAAGGGAATCCCATCCTCATTTGGGTGGTGAGAGATTAAAAAGTATGTAAAAATATAAATAAATATTTAAAATATTTAAATAAATAAATACATAATCGTCTTAGTCATTAAGGAAAATCTAGAGTAGGAAAATTTTGAGTCGTTTGCACAGAGCCAAATTACTTTAACTCCACTGAACACCGAGCTGAATTAGAGATCAAACTTTAGCCTTAAATTCTTAGTAAATTCAATGCATTCTTTCTTAAAATCACTGCAAATACTCACATATGTCTCACTTTTGACATCTGATATGTTGTCTATGTTCTATTGTGAATATAATATCTGTTTTTGAGATTTGTAAATTATTGCATTTCGTTTCAATTTGCATTTCGTGTGTTATTTGTCCCAACTTTTTTATAATCAGGTTTGTAGATAATAATCTATAATATTTAAATGTTCCACCCCATTCATTTACTTTCAGTGAAATTCTTTTCACCACAATAAACATTTTATTTACATTTAATTTAAGACAAAACTTATGTATATTTAGGAAAAAACTGTTTAAGGGCAATATTCTAAATACTACTTGTAGTAGAGAGCATTCAGGCGATTTAGATATGTTATGTATATTTTAAACTCATTTCAAATTGTCCTATATCTGGCACATGTGGAAAATCATTTTCATTCGACTGTAAGAACTCTAAGAAGATTATTAGATTATTTGAATTAGCTGTGTAGCCTCATTTGCATATCTTATATGCTTTGTAATGTTTTTGAAAGCCAACATATTTCATGTTTACTCAGCAGTCTGTCTTAGCCTTTTATTTCTCTGTTTTCCAGATTTTCTGCTCTGCTGGAGTTATGTGCATTGTTGTATTGGGCCCTGCTGACAGCGGTGGTGGAGTGTGAAGGGACATGTTTGCTGGAAACCACTATGCCTTTTTAAAAAAAAACTATATGCATAAACTCACATTGTTTTTATGTTTCTATACTGAATGATCACTGGATCTTGAACACTTTGTACTTATCACTATATAAGTGCCTCAATTTTATATCATAATCAAATCTGTTGCAAAGGTGTTGCTGTGTTCACTAGAGCAACTTTAAAACATTTGACAGCGGACTATTCACAAACATTCAGCTGAAGGTCACTCACCAGCCACTTGATGGTTGAGCCGAGCTGTGAGCGCCGAATTGATGGAAATGCCGCAATAGGCATTGGTAAAATTGTATATGATGGATATTCATGACATACATACAATATACATACAAACATAAATGCTTACTGAAATAAATTATATGTATGTATGTATACACACACACACACACATATACAGGGGTTGGACAATGAAACTGAAACACCTGTCATTTTAGTGTGGGAGGTTTCATGGCTAAATTGGACAAG
>JAOUQT010000036.1:15979764-15991559 GCA_025769995.1 Xyliphius kryptos
ATTGACGCTGTATTGGCCGCAAAAAGAGGCCCTATACCATACTAATAAATTATTGTGGTCTAAAACCAGGTGTTTCAGTTTCATTGTCTAACCCCTGTATGTACAGTAATAACATTAGTGTAAGAAGCTGTTTCTGTAACACTTCAGAAAGCAGACCTGAAGCTGAACATAAGCCAATCTGGGCTTTGCATCTGCCTGCAGTATGGAGAGGGGATATTTATTAAAACAGGCTTGGATTGATGATGAAAATCACCACTGAAGTGAAACATTTTACATTGTGCTGTGGGTGGCAAGTAGCACCCCATCCATCATTCTGTTATGATTTTCCCCCGGTTTTGTTTTCTTTTTAACATAATGATTAAACCCATAGACTTGTCTTTGACTGTATACTTTTTATTCTTGCTCTGATGGTTTTTCCTACTCGCTTAATGCAAGCTGATGGATTATCTGTCAACGACGAAGGCAAGCTGTAAGTTGCTCACAGAAATCCAATAAAGGCAAAACATGCTTCATATGCACACACATGTAATATGGTCACCTTAAAGAATTGAAGGCTACAGCATCACCGTTTAGCACATGGTCTAGTTTTGTTTTAGAGGATTGTTTGTGGAGTTTTGTCTTGCAGGAATAAAATATGCCCGATAATAAGGTGCAATTGTAAAAAAAAAAGGGTTTTGGCATATTTTGAAGAATATGGTTTTCCTGTAACTAGCCTTATTAATGTGTGCTCCATCCTAAATCTTTCTCTCTCACACACTCAAACACACACAAACACACACCACCTTCCAGCTAAAAGTCTTGCTCTCTGAACATGATTAAAGATACATCAACAGATGAATTATTTATTTATTACATTCCCAGGCCTATGTGCTCAATGCTCAGTGCCAAAATACTGTTTTGCTTGAATGAAACTTTATATGACCAATCCTGCTCACTCCTAATATTGTCCACCTCCAAAATTGTCTCACCAACTTCATAATTTCCATAGAAATTGCAAGAAAATTTGGCTCTTTCATGAAAGAATTTTGACAAATCATATCTAAATAATTATACCTACATTGTATATAATAGATTTCTGACCAGACCCACTGCCTAATGAAGGAATATTGGCTTCACGTTAAAAGACTGAAAATAATCCCAATTGTGAAAATAAATCTGCCCAATACCAAATTCTCCAAAACAAATTTTTACTACTTTTGCCTTATGTTCAATTTAGAAATTATGACCAATCCTTCCCAAAAATGCTGACCGATATCACATACATGGACCAGTGTTGTTGAGGAAGGCAAAATAGTCCCTGTCCCATGTGTGCATGAGTATATGTGCATCATTAAAACAAATTGATATTGAAGCTATAATTTCTCTGAGGTTGGCAGTTATTTGACAAAAAATATATAAGCCATGGTTAATGAGACGAATTTTAGACCTGACCTTTAAGCCACAAAAATATGCAAGCATTCCAATTACAAGCCTTTGTTTGTACTGTTGTAAAATGTTGTACACCCTTATTCGGGAAGTATTTGCATTTTTTTGTCACTTTGATGCATATGCCAGTTCATTGTGCTGATATTAATGAAGTACACTCTACTTGGATTTAGCCAACATGTGAATTGCAGTTTAGATAACAGCAGTGCTAATTACAAAATTGGATGGGTGAGAGGTGGTCACACTGTCCTTCCAGCCAGATCTACTCTTCATGCCTTGGCTTTAAGGTCTTTACTGCAGTCTCCCAGTTCCAAATACACACAATGGTACGGAATGGTCCATTGTATTTACAGTAATTGCAAAATAGATCCGTAGTGTCACTTTTAGACATGTTTGTTATTTACAACATAGTGCATGTTCTAACCAGCCAGTGAAGAGGTCACTCTGACAGTGTTGTTGGCATCCAGTATACAGGCCACCATAAAAGTCACATGGTAAACTACACATTAGGGTAGAACAATCAGAACAATCACTGGATTAGGAACACCTGGAGTGTGGCATATAATCACTAATAAATTGCCTGAATTGGTGGGTACATCTTAATTTGCTGGGATGTAAACGATAAGGTACCTTTTAACAACTATGGCTAAACAGAACTACAAAGCACTCGTAGGATGTACCTTCCTGAACCATAGTATCACATGTGTACAAGTGAAAAAAACATGTGTTGACTTACATTTTAAGGATTTTCACCATGTTCCTTGGTGTATGTGTGTTATAATTAATCAAGAAGGTAGACCAATGTGTTAGTGGACAGGTGTTCCTAATCCAGTGATAGCATAACGGTGGTACGTATATGGTATATATAAAGATAGTGATAAAATCTCCATAAGATTCGAGGTGTGAGAGCTATGGTGTCGTAACACATCTTTCAAGTGACAGCCTGTTCTCACAAGTTTACAAGTCAACAAAGCTTGAAATAGCTCATATTTGTTGTCAAACCTTAACTCACACACTTCAGCCATGATAATTACATTTCATTAAATGATGGTTCATTTATTTCTTTTAATTTTGCACGATTGACACTTAGTTTCTCACTTGCTTTCCAGACACTCATGACTTGTTTGAATAAGCTACTCCTTTACATCTAAGGATGAAGTAAGTGGTGTTAATACAGGGTAACATTTTCTTCTTACTGATGATCTATAAAAATGTTTGATATCATATAGCAACCAGCTAGCTTTGTTGCTTATCGTGTGTGCAGCAAGCACTGCTGTGCTGACTCTCATGATTCATATTTGATGCAGCAGGTGCTGACTTCTTTGTCGCAGCCTATAAAGTATTCCTGTTCCTCTTAAGCATTGCTCCAGGCTAGCTGTTGTGCAGAATAATGTTCAGCTCCTATTCCAGTTTGTCTCAAAGTAAAACATACCGTCTATGTGTCTTTCATCCACCACTACATCCGCACCCACACACACACACACACACAACAGTTAGACTAGGTCATTAAAGAAGAAAAGTGAGAACAGTGCATATCAGCTATCCCATTTTGGAAACAGAACCTTTATTATCAAGTACAAGAATATCAAATTAAGGGAAAAAATGCTCATGTATTTACAAAAAGTGTCTGCATCAGTCTTCCTTCAATAATGTCATTGAATGCTCTGGATCTTTTCCACTGTATATAATAATTTATTAATTATTTGTTCAGTTGATTTCATAACTAATAGAGCTTTTTCATGGCAAAGATATTCTGCAATAACAATACGAGTTCACTGGCTTCGATCTTCACCTTTGCACAACTTAACAATCAGCCAAACTTCTAGTTGGCAAGAAACTTTAACAACTGGCAGGAAAGTAGGACAGGCTCAGCTATTGCTCGACACTAGTCCCAGGTAAATGTACGTCCCACCAACTTGTAGAAATTGTGGTTGTGCTGGTGAAAGTATGAGCGAAGTTGCTCCAGAACAGTCCTGTTTACAAAAGGATGAGGTCGCCCTTTGGACTCATGCAGACACCTTTCCCTGCCATCACTGCGGATGCAGTAAAACCCCTTGGTCTGGTTGAAGTAGAAGTTTGAGGCCAGTATGCGTGGTGGCAGCTTCAGGAAATGCTCCACCTTCTGCAGCTCTGACAAAGGGTTATGAATCAGTGTGTCCCCATCCACAATATGTATCTGTTCCAGTGGAAATTGCAGTAGCCAGTTTTGTATATACAAGTCATAAAGACTACGTTGGATAGCCTTGTACCGTTTGTTAAGAGCCCCATTTCTGACCAGCATGTCCTCTATGGCATGCACAGGCTTGTGGTTCTCTAGCCGGTTGAAGTACACCTGTGTGTAATCTGAAATAACTCTCTCAACTGGGTCTCTCAAGATGAGAAGGAGCTTGACTGATGAGTTCATAGCACGAATACGGGCTGGAGCTGAAGGTGAGGTGAAGTAGCCTGGAGTCTTTTCGATGGTGATCTGGTGGGGGTATGAATATGGCATAAGGTCACGGTACCACTCTAGGCCCTTGGCATAGTTTTCATCCCAGTCAAAAAAGTGAACTTCTGTAGCAGCTGCTGCTACTTCGGGATGTATGTCCAGCATCTCCAGAAGAGCACGTGTGCCTCCTTTACGGACACCAATAATAATGCTCTGAGGAAGCTGCTTGCTGGTGCCAGGTGGGGGCACCAGGGAGGCGGTGACAGTCTCATTAGTCAGATATCCAGGGCCTGAGGTTGGCGCAATAGGCCACGTCTGAATAAGCTCTGGAGGAGCAGCATATGTCTGTAGGACCAAAAGCAACACAGATCCCAGCAAGGCAGCCATGGACAGGAAGAGCAGCAGGGAGTAGGGCAGCCAACAGATGGGAATGATAATTGGCCGCGTTGTAGCAGTGCACCCAGGGAAGATCAGAGAGCCAGGAAACAGTCAGGCTGGCAGTGTGGAGTGGCACTCATGGCAGAGCATCCTGGGTGGGCAGAAGAAAGCAGAATATGGGTAACCTGTGGTCTGCCAGAAATCTGTCAAAGTAAGAAAAAAACAAAAGAGACATTAGAGCCATCAAATTTTTTTAGGAGTTTCACAACTTTTATGTGAAGCATACAAAAAAAAACTCGAAAACACTCGAAAAAAAATATTTGGCACACATTTACTGTTACAATCAGCTCCTGATAGAATATGCCAGGGACAAAACATGGCATACTTCCAGGGCAACAAGGCCAAAATGCCCCAGCTGACATTACCATGCTGTGATTTTTCTCTTAGGTCGATACACTTTACATTCGTCCTGAAATTCATCTATAAATCTGTTTGATATGAAGAACACACAACCATGTGCTCTAAACAAAATCCCTCTTGAAAAGTGTTTTTTATTCAACCCAGTTAAAAATGTCAGGGTCAATTGTGAACTCTGGCCATAAGAATAACAAAAAAACAGTGAAGTTGGAAAGAAAACAAGCTTAAAGAAAACTCACTACTACTCACAATCTCACAATATAACATTTACATGCAAATATATGGATTTATCACATATGCTTTTAATGCTTCATCATATCTCAGGCCATGAAAAAGCAACAGTTTTTCTGTTTAGGCTAAACATTCAGCACCTCCAAGACAAAATATTCCCCTGCTTAAAGGTCACTTTCATGGTATTTTTACTCCACACTTGAAGCTGATTAAACCTCACAGCTCCAGTGTACACTAATACCAAGCAGCTTTGTTAGTCCAGAAAGCCCTTGAGTTCAGCTCTGAGCACGAGCATCAAGATACCTCACATACAGACGTACCAGATGTTCTGTTCTTACTTTCAGGATTTATTGCTAACTGTATCGTTACAACCAGACTCACATAAACTAACAATTAAGCTAATTATCTCATCAATGGCACACAGGACTCCTGAGTTTTGGCTCTTTGCCACCTTAAGCATGTCTTCCAATGCATTGCTGTCAACACCTGCCTTTTTCCTGGGTTACACACAGCTGTGTGTGAGGAGGAAGACTGGAAAAGTTTAACAGAAAAAACTGACAAACTTCATGCAGTTTGCCACAATCACTGTATTTTTTCACTTTTAATGTATTACCAGTACCAGTGCCAGTGCCAGTGCCAATGTTCTTCTTGAACAAAAACCCATAAATACAGTACGTGAACATGCAGTAATTAGTTATGGGAATAATGGCTCTTTGAAGGAAATTGCTTATTGTGGCTATGTTATTTTCACTTCCTTTACGATTTTCCCTGCATGCTTGGTAAATAGTTTTTTCTAAAATGGCCCTTAGCATATGAATGTGTGTTCATGTGCCCTACTTGGCTTGTTGCTCTGTCTAGGGTTGTTCCTGCCTTTGCACCCAGAGTTGCCACGTGGGTTGCCGTGTGTATTAAGTGGAAGAGAATGAATAATTTTTGAATTTAATAAAAACAACCCAAAAGCAATTCAATTGATATTACAAGAAATGCATGCAGTTCTGAAAATTCATAAAAATGCAGATGTGCTTTTGCAAACACACAAGAATAAAATAGTAAAGAAGCTGCCAGTGATAATATTAACTGCCAGAAGCGGGCATGAGATTATGTATAATGCCCATGTATCCTTATCCTAAGATGAAGTACTATATTTGTCACTTTAAAAATGATATTCTAGGCCTGCGTTCAAAAAATATGATTAATTGCAGGGTTGGTCTTGCAGATATCAGTGTGAACTACAGCAAACCACCACTTAATATTCTCTCTCTCACTTCTAATACTCTATTTATGTCACATCAGATACCGAAGAAGATAATTAGCTAATCATTATATCCATATAGGGACCAGGCCAGGAAATGAAAGATATAAAGCTTAATAAATCCTGGTATCTAATTCAAATGGTCTAACTGGTGGGTATTATTGAGTAATGAATTTCCAAGCATCGTGTGTGTGTATGTGTGTGTGTCCCTATCGTATGTGTGTATTCTGATTTGTACTGATGATGAGTGGTGTGTGACATGTATATAGTACGGCTGCATACAAAATCACGTACTTACACACTGAAGAGCATGTGAAAGCAGTGCGTGAGAGTGACTTGCAGTATGCATCAAGCAGTATGCGTAAATTTCCTAGATGATGTACTGCATCGGGAGACATTTTGAAGTATGCAAGCAGAACGCACTGTTCTATCACTTAATGCAATTCAAGTAGCATTTGGATGATGAAAGGAATCTAAAATATTACGAAATGGGGCTTTTAACGTAGAGTGGTGGGCCTCTTATGGCTGTAATGTTACATCATGTGTCCATTCGAGTGCAACCGAAGTTGTGCATACTGCACGCTCGCATACTGCAATCATGTACTGCTTTAACTGTAAGACAGTACGAACTGCTTCGAATTCAGTATGTACTGCTTGAGTATGCGATCTTAGATGCAGTGTGTCTTTTTCAAATGGTAGGTTGTGATATTATTCACCCCCACTGTTTTAAGCTTTTCTTTATAGCACTCTCTTTCTTTGGCCACATTGTTTCTTTTATATTGTCCAGATGTTTCTTTTCGAGGACATATATGATATATGGTATAAATTGACTACATTGAAATGTTCAAACAGTGAAATAATTTTTGAGGTCTCTAATATACAGTACATTACAATTTTTACATTTTAAAATGAGCAAGCAATCATACATTAAATCATAATGCATTCATTTATTCATTATACTTCGCTTAATCCACACAAGTGGGGCCCTGTGTGTAAGGGAATGAATAACCTTAGACAGGGTATATACCTACATACATACAGTCACATACATTCACATTAAAAGAGACCAATTCACCTAGAATGCATATATTTGGAATGCAGGAGGAAACGGGAGCACCTGGAGAAAACCCACACAGTGATCAAACCTGGGTCCTTCTTGATGTGAGGCGACAGCGCTACCCACTGCACCACCATGCTGCCCTTTAAAACAACATGCATAATGAAACTGATTATCACTGTGGTTAGAGTCAATGGTTGAGACCCTTAGAGATTCCTACCTCTAGTAAGGAAGAACCACATTACAGATTCAGAGCCTGTTGGCTTATGACACCATTAATTCAGTGTGTATTACAGTAAGCATGCTCTAATAGTCAACTATAAAACAAAAGGCTTCATTATAATATTAATGTCTGCACTAATAGTCAGACAGACAGACAGACAGACAGCGAGATAGAATGTTAACAATATTTAAATATATATGAAATATATACACCGTATAACTGCACTGCTGCAACGTTGCACTGAAAAGTAAACACACAATCTGATTTCTTCCAGTTTTTACCTTTTTTTAGTTTTAGTTTTTTTTTGTTAGTGATGGTGGGTTGACATTTATCTGGCTTTTTTCTAATATCTTGCCCATGCCACTTTTCCAAATGAAAAGTATGTAATATGGTTGTACCTGGCGCATGTCACTTTGTGTTTGGAGGATTTTGTACCCGTGTTCTTGTCTGTGCAGGATATGACATTGAGGGTGACGTTTTTGCCAGATTTGGTGTACACTGATGTCATAGATTATTCACCGTCTTGTTACTTCGTGATAATTGTGGGCGATCAGGGGGTTGCTTGGCTTATGAAAAAGTGAAAGTGATCCATTTTTGCCACTATGCTTGCACACAGCGGAATTTGTCCTCCGCATTTAACCCATCTGTGCAGTGAAACACACATATACACACACTGGTGAAGTGAGCACACTTGCCCGGAGCGGTGAGCAGCCAGCACAGCACCCGGGGAGCAACTGGGGGTTAGGTGCCTAGCCCAAGGGCACTTCAGCCATGACTTGTCGCTACTTGGAATCGAACCGGGGACCCTCCGGTCGCAAGGCTGTTTCCTTAACCACAAGCCTACAACTGCCCCAGAAACGGAGTGACCTTCCAAACAAGCCTACATGTTAAATCATGTAATCTACGCATGCGAAATCCAGAAAAGTTGGGACACTTTCTACAACAATACACTTTTGAAACCTCGCTGTTTCCTGCGAGTCAAACAGACAAACGTTACATGCTTTCATTATTGTTGAACTAGGCATGGAAGCCGGTGCCCACCTGGGCAACTATCTATCATAGGGCACACACACACACAATAACGGGCAACAATTAAACTTTCATGCATGTCTTTTAAATGCAGGACAAAACCCAAGTTCTCGGATAAAATCCCCGCAAAGACTAGGAACACTACTCAGTATTCTCCTGTTTCGCCCAACTAGGGGCTCAAACCCAGGATCTCCATCCTGTGAGGCCACGATTTGACGAATACCTGAAACTAGATGGTCACGCTCCATTTTCCTTAAGTATATACTATATACCCAAGTGCCCACACATGAGTCTACTGGATTATCCATATACTAACACTTACAGATATGTAGCTTTAGCACTAAGTACATTGTGGTAGTGGTGAGAAAGTCATGGCAAATGGCATTGGCATAATAATTCAGTACACGTATTCAATTTCAGTGATGCCCAAGCTAAATATAAATAACGTTATTGCATTATATCTCATATTTTTATTATACCTATAATTTGCTAACAGCTGCGGAATTATTGTTTTTATTTCAAACCTTACCATCAACAATCCTGGCACTAAGTCAACATGGCGTGTGTGCAGACACCTACACATGCACGTTTACCATGAACTTTTAACAGCAACGGCGCGTTCCGTTACACCATTTCCCGTGTTGTTTCACATCTTTGAGGTGCGGGTGTGAAGATGTGTTTGACATATCTAAGCAGTTCTGACCCCTGACACCGCTGATGCTGCACTGACGCCTGAAACTGAATTGTCAAGGTGAGTCACATGAGTTGAGGAAGATCATACTACTGATTACTTCCTATCCTGTCCCTTCACTATATATATATATATATATACATATATATATATAATATCCCTTTTTTATTATCATCACACTACAGCTCTAACAACGCTCCGAGGGCAATTCCAGAGAACAAAGAGCTATTATTGCGACTGGTCCTTTTTTAGACTCCTTCCTGAGTTCCTTCCCGACTCCATCTGCTCGTCTTCATTAATGACACAGTATGTATAGCAGTTAAGATCTGCGCCATCGCTTTGCGCTGGAATGTGTCATTTTCTCTGCCGCCAAGAAGTAGGCCGAGTTTAAGCGCTTTCAAAGCTTCGTGTGACTCACGGGTGACAGTGGAAGCCCACACAGCAGAGGGGACGCGGAGGAGGTGGGGAATAGCAAGGGGCGAGGGATAACCCTGAATGATTGACTGAAAATATGTAGGCTGCTCAATCTGGAAATATGCAGACTGGTTTTCTCCTCAGAGTTAGATTGTTCATGAGTGAGTCACAGCCTACAACGGCTGTGTCGTGCACATGCGAGGCACTTCTCAAAATGCAAGCCCCCTCCACCTACCCGAAAAAACATTTTAGTCAGTCATAACCTGGAGAAAACTACAGTTCAAAGCCTTTCCAAAACAAGGTCTGGCAATTCCATAGTAAACATCAGATGTGTGAGAGAATTCCAGTTTTAATTACTTTATTGATCCCCAGTGGGAAATTTTTCTCTGCAGTTAACCCATCCGGGTGTGAACACCGAGAGCAGTGTGCTGCCCCATTGAGGCGCACAAGAAGAATTTAAGGGTTGTGTGCCTTACTCAATGGCACTTCAGCCATGACTTGCCACGACTAGAGAGGGAATTGAACGGGCGATCTTTTGGTTCCCAGCCCTCTACCTTATCTGTTTATCCACGGCTGACCCCAAATGTTGGGGAATGTTGGGTGCCCAGGAGACAGAACTGGCTGTAAGAGTTAATGAAGGAAGAACGCTATACATTGTAGGGCAAACAAACACACACATACACAAATTAAACAATAAGGGCAACTAAGAGACACCAATTATCCCAATGCATTTCTTTGGATTGTGGGAGGAAACTGGTCAATCCAAAGGTAACCCATGTGGACATGGGGAGAAAATACAAACTACACATAGAAAGAAGCCAGGACGTCCCACCTGGGAATCGGAGCATTCTTGGTTCTTGAGCAAGGCCCTAAACCCATCTCGCTCCGGGGGTGTACAACACCTTGCATTTTAATGCTGTGTACCAAGTGTGTGACAAGACATCTTTTCTTTTTCGTATAAAATTGTCTACTTTCAGACAGTAACCTCAGACAGCAGCAGATTGAAATATTTTTATTTTTACACATACCCCTCTCACTGAGTTCTCAGTCAGAGAGGGGTATGTGTTGGTGATGGAGCTCAAACCCCTGATCGGCGGGACACTAACTTTCGAAAAGCCACTGCCAGTGTAATAGGTTTCATTAATTCTGCAATCATCCCATATTTACACACTTAATGAATAAGGATAAGGGGGTGGCATAATGGCGCAGTGGTAGTGTTGGTGCCTCACAGCAATAAAAAGCCAAGAACTCTGGAACTCCCCCACAGTCCAAATACATGCATGCTAGGTGAATGGGAGACGCTAAATTCTTCGGTCCTAAGCCCGAAATGGTGACTCGCTGTTAGAGAAATGCTGACAGATGAAAAAAAAATGAACAGGGATAAGGGGGAGGTCATAGAGCATGTTGCTAATGTTCAGTAAGATCTGTGATGCTCGTATCATATTTTATCAGCTAAATGCAGGTGATGTTACCGAAAGTGGTGTCGCTTATATCAATCTGAAGATCCCCCCGGAAACAAATGTCCCAGATTACCTGAATTTACCCTATGCTATGCATCTTTTATAATGCCAAGTACAGGAGATACTGAACATCAAAGATTGGAAGATTTGGATTCATGTACTTGAACAACCTTGGCAAACTCACAATATTGACTTATCTTAGGTGGGCTCCTCTTTGTTTGTTAGTCTGGCTCAATACCAGTCAGATACTCAGTACATGTTAAACTCTGGAGAGCATTCCACATTGCTTGGGAGTGTCTGGAAAAGTCTTTTTGAGGGATTAATTTACTTTCACCTCTTAGGACCTGCTTATGCCAAGTGAGGGTGTGGATACTGAGCACGAATGGACCACGTTCAAGTCCTGAATCATAGCAGCAGCTGCAAGAAGCTGAAGCCGGTTGCCTCATTGTGGCTCTAATGAAAGACGTAGACAAGAAGAAGTTTTAGGATATTGTTTAACAGTAGATGAATTGTTTAACACTAAATTTCCATGGCGGTGCAGTATTAGTGCTGTCGCCTAAAAGCAAGAAGGACCCGGGTTTTTTATCCGTGTGGGACAACCTGGGAAATTTCTTTGTTGAGTTTGCGAGTTCTCTCAGTGTTTGTGCGGGTTTTCTCCAGCTTGCTTCCGCATCCCTAAGACTAAATCCCTAAGATTTAGTATGTGGTTGTGTGTGACTGTGTATATATACAGGGGTTGGACAATGAAACTGAAACACCTGGTTTTAGACCACAATAATGTATTAGTATG
>JAOUQT010000036.1:16007147-16018194 GCA_025769995.1 Xyliphius kryptos
TGCTCTTACCCTCCTAATTGAACCTTCACACTCTGCTCTTACTGGTGCAATGTGCAATTAATGAAGATTGGCCACCAGGCTTTCTCTGCATTTAGCCCATCCAGGGATGAACACCTGGAGCAGTGTGGGCTCACGGGGAGCAGTTGGTGATTGGGTGCCTTGCTCAACGGCACTTCAGCCATGACTTGCCTAGAGTAGGGTTCAAACCAGCGATCTCTTGGTCCCCAGCCCTTTCCCCCATACAATTTCATTGTCTAACCCCTGTATGTATCTTTGTGTTGAATAAATCATTTTTAGACCACAACCAACACAGGATAATTTATAAAATTTCAGTCTGTCTGTATGTCTATCTAATAATCATTTTATAATGTTTTTATAATCATTTTATAAAAAAATCAGGTAAAATATCTTACCATTTAATCTGAATTTTGGCTGCATAAGTGTACATACATAAGTGTAAAAACATTTTTCTACTCATGCCCTAAAAGATAAAGTGTGTGAATGTGTGTGTAAGGTCTGTTGGGCATTCTTTATAAGTCATCCATCCTTATCAGGTAATTCCACAGGATTCCTGATAGCAATTTGACTCCGAGTGTGTCTTTGTAAAACATTATTCATCTTAGGTATTCCTTGTTGGTACTTGCATATGCTGCCACCACAATGTTCCACAATTGGTATGTACAAGGAGTGACCAGTATTTGGCAGATATTCCCATAGCTCTTTGAATGTTGGCAAATATCCATTTTCAACTTTCTTCTCATTTTATGTCCCCTGTAAAAAGCAGGCTAAGAATCCCAATAAAAATGTAGTTACCATTTATTAAGCAGTCTACTGTATCTGTGAGAAAGAACAGTTCGGAGGCATCACTTCATATGTGAAGGCGCATTATTAGCAGCAATGTGAATAATCTAAATGCAAAGTCTATGGCCATTAAAATGTGTAAAATGTATTTGCTAAAATGTCTAAAATGCATTGCAGCCAGGGATTATACAAACACACACACACACACACACACACAGTATAATAACTGCAGAGCAGTCTGTTCGGCTAGAACATATAAATATAAGTAGACATTCTTACCCTCCTGGCTGCAATAAAGTGAGATTAGAATTGAGGGAAAGCTTGAAATTCTAAAAATGCCCATTCTTTATTAGCCTGTAAGCAGCAAATCTGCTTTAAAATATGTGCCCAATTAAAAGGCAATTAAAAATAGATGCGGAATATGACTACGGTGAACTTTTATTTCGAAGGTCCTCACATATAACAGTTGGCATTTAATGTTTATTTAATGGATTATATTTTGAGTTCAAAGTACCACAGAGAGAGAGTGTGAGAGACAGAGAGAGAGGTAGATCTGCTTCTGATTCAGTTTCACCCTGCTGTTGCAAACAGAAATCTCTCCACACTGAAAGAGAGGGAGATTAAAATTCATACAGGGACAAATTATTTGTAATGGCTAGAAATTATGAACAGTGTTTTTACTGAAAAATGTTTAGCAGAGACATGCTAGCACTGAAGTGTTAATGCAATTTTACTTCATTTCACAGCCAAATACACGGACTCATATGATCATGAACTTATAATAATTCAACACAATGCCAAGAATTAGTTTCTGTGTTTGATTTTATTGTGTTTTTGTCCTTTTATAAATTGCTTTTTACTGCATATTTTCTCCAAATTTCAGAGATCATATGAATGTATTTATACATTTCACATACAAGTCAGTCACCATGGCAACATTACGAACAGGTTCTAGTACAAAAGCTGGAACATTTCCTCTCTGGAAGAAAGAGGTGAAATGTTGTGATCCTTCTCTTTGACCTCTCAGATAGCAGTATCACAATCCCTCACTCCAATTCTCTCTCACTATTATGCAAGTGAACAATGCCCAATCATGTGGCTCTTCAGAATTTACTTCCTCATTTACTGCTATAAAAGCTTAGTTCAAAAAACAGAGGGGCAGGGGTGGTCAACCAGACCTTGTGACCCCATGATAGAAAAATATTTATAAATTACCCTACAGTTGGCAGTAATGAGACAAAGTGCCCATTTCTTATGAAAAATGACTGAGTGCATTTTAACATGCCATGCTCCCTATGATAATGATGTGCCCTCTATGGAAAGAAGAATTTAAAATACATATTAATGCATATTCGTTTTGAATGAGGTTCAGAAGGAAGTAGTTATTGTGCCCCTATTGACAATGCCCTAGTACCTTGTGCAGAACAAAAAAAAATGAATAAATAATACCTTAGTTTATGTTCCCATCCTGACCATATTTTAAAGCCAATAAACCCAAAAATGTATACAGTGTTTTGAAATTTGAGAACTGCCTCTAAAAGTTTTTGGGCGATCTCAAAGATAAAGATGATAACCACTGAGCAAGTCTACAAGATGGCAATACAGAATTTGAGTTACTGAACCACATCAAATCTTGCAAGCTATGTTACTACAGTCATGTGATGAGGAACCAACAATGAAAGAAGTGTAATGACAGGACCTGTGGAGTGAGTCAGATGTTAAAGACCCAGAATAACTTGGATGGACAAACTTCACAATGTGGACAGGATTATCAGGGCCCAGATTTGACATGCAACGGGAAACAGAGAACATTTAATTCATCCCAAAGATGTTCTATCAGGTTAAGGTGAGGACTCACATCCTTGAATTTATGGACCTTGCTTAGTTCACTGGTGCACAGTCATGTTGGAAGAGGAAAGGGCCAGCTCAAAACGATTCCCACAAAGTTAGGAGTATGGAATTGTCCAAAATGTCTTGGTATGCTGAAGCATGAATACAACTGTGGCCATGGAAGTTATTGGAACACTAATTTGCATGGGTGAGCAAATACATATAATATAGTGTATCTGTAGCAGCACTCTTTTACATTTAACTTTGTGTCACTGGTATGTGTTGTCAGAAACCAACACTAATGAACATTTAAAAGATGATTGAACAAACTATGTGTAGGAAAAGATCTACCCAAAGGCCCATCTTATAATATTTACACGTATAGGGTAGCCTTCAACACAGGGCGTAAGGCAGAAAGACTCTTAGACAGGTAACCACTCTTTCATAGGGTGCACACACACTCATTCACATGCTAAGAACAATTTAAAGACACCAATTAGATTATTGCATGTTTTTGGACTGTGTTCTACGCGGGTAAAACATGCACACTATAGACTATATGTAGTATATTTCTTACGGAACGAGTATGGAAACGAGTAATAATTATTAAATTTAAATGGCTAATTTAGAAAACAAAGAGGGTGCAGAACAAATGTACATACACTATATTGCCAAACGTATTCACTCACCTGCCTTGACTCACATATGAGTTTAGTGACATCCCATTCCTAAACTTTAGTTTGGTTCATGATGGTTCAATACGACGTCAGTCCACCCTTTGGGATTGCAGCTTCAACTCTTCTGGGAAGGTTATCCATAAGGTTTAAGAGTGTGTTTGTGATCATTCCTCCAGAAGCCTATTTGTGAGGTGTCACAGTGATGTTGGACGAGAAGGCTTGGATCTCAGTCTCCGCTCTAATTCATCCCAAAGACTTTGTCATCCATGTCTTTATAGACATTGCTTTTTTGCACTGGTGCAGTCATGTTAGAAGAGGAAGGGGCCAGCTCCAAACCGTTTCCGCAAAGTTGGGGGGATGGAATTGTCCAATATGTCTTGGTATGCTGAAGCATTCTGAGTTTCTTGCACTGGAACTAAGGGGCCAAGCCCAGCTCCTGAAAAACAACCCCACACCACTTGGCTTAATGCAGTCAAACAAGTACTGTTCTCTTCATATGGGGGTCCCTTTCCTGTTGGCTCATAAAAGAATATATAACTATTTAAATTTATTTATATAAAAAATATTTCATATTTACATATAGCTGAGAATTTGCAGAAACTGTAATACAAATGGTGATTATGAAGATTAAGAACGAGATTCAATTCAGATCAAGATTATCTTGAAGTAATTAACTCCATTGTAATTCTGTAACATAATAAATTGTGCAGAGTCCTGAAGAATAACAGAGTGACATGCTGGCCTCCAGTTCAGGGTTTTTTTTTTTTTTGAAAAGTCAAGGGTTCGGCCACGGCTAAATGGATAAGGTAAAAGGTAAAGGGACCAAGAGATCACCGGTTCAATCCTCACTCTAGGCAAGTCATGCCTGAAATGCGATTGAGCAGGCACCCAACACCCATCTGTTCCCTGTGCGCCTCAATGGGACAGTACACTGCTCCGGGTGTTAACACCTAGATAGGTTAAATGCAGAGAATAATTTCCCTATGGGATCAATAAAGTAATCAAAAAATCTTGTAGACTTACCTCCTCTTTCTTCAGTGTCCATGTGGTATCATATCCATATCTGGCTACTGGCCAGACAAAGGATTTCATCAGTCGTGCCTTGATTACTTGTTTTTCCAGAGCTCCATTAGTTTGACCACTATCACCACCATGCCCGTTGCATTTTGTTTGACTTCACCAGCATAATCTGCAGCATCTGGTTTTGTGTATACTTTTAGAGAGTGAAAATATGTCTGCCAATAAAGAGGAAACATAAAAAAATGTCTTTTAGCCGTCTTGCTAATATTACCTGACTAACTCACTTTGATCCCTCAAGGCAAGTTTAGGTTCAGTTTGTACTTGTGTGAGAAAAGAGTGTAATGCTTCAATATATGGCTCTAAGCTGATGCTCAAGGCATTTTCCTTTTTAAACTGTCACTAATCCCATTATTGTTTTTCATCACTTAAATCTGCTTCTACAACCCCGATTCAAATGAAGTTGGGATGTTGTGTGAAACAAATAAAAACAGAATATGGTGATTATTTGCAAATCCTTTCAACCTATAATCAATTGAATACACTACAAATACAAGATATTTAATTTTCAAATGGATAAACTTTATTGTTTTTCGCAAATATAAAAAAATAACGAATGTGATGCCTGCAAGACGTTCCAAAAGAGTTGGGACAGGGGCAAGCTTACCACTATGTTACATATATTTTTCTTTTAACAACACTCAGTAAGCATTTGGAAACTGAGGACATTAATCGTTGAAACTTCGTAGGTGGAATTCTTTCCCACTCTTGCTTGATCTACAACTTCTACAAGAGTCTGTGGTTTCTGTTGCCGTATTTTGCGCCTTATAATGCGGCCCACATTTTCAATGGAAGACCGGCCTGGACACCAGTTTCTGGGTGTTGTCTATGTATATCTTTCACTTTTCATGGTAGAGTTTTAACTTGCACTTTTTTAATGGGGCGATGGACTGTGTTCACAGACAATGGTTTTCCGAAGTGTTGCCTGGTGGTAATATCCATTACAGAATGATGTCAAGTTTTAATGCAGTGCCGTCTGAGCGATCGAAGATCATGGGCACTCATTGTTGGTTTTCGGCCTTGCTGCTTAAAAGCAGAAATTTCTTCAGATTCTCTGAAATTTTTGATGATAATGTGGACTGTAGATTATAAATTCCCTAAATTTCTTGCAGTTGCACATTTAAAATTGTTGTCCTAATACTGCGGTGATATTCTGTTTTTATTTAAGTTTTACACAACTTCCCAACGTCAATAGAATTGGGGTTGTATAACACTAAGGAGACAAGAATGAAAGATTCTTAAAAATATTTGTTTTACATCTCAAACTACATATTAGCGTATCAATAACTGTGTGTGTGAATAAATCTGCAGTACCACATGCAATATAAGATGGCAGTGGTTAAAAACCCCCAATGTAATTCCACGATGCCATCAGAGTATTGATATGGGCAAATATTTTTAAACCAGGTTCAAACATGGAACCCTATTATTAGCTAGCATAGACTAGTTCATATTTTAAGTAAATCACCTGACCTTTGCCTGATTTTGATCTACTGTATTTTTTAGGATTATAGATTTTTTAGTTTTATGATTAACTAAATTTGTTTACTATGCCACCTCGTGAATGTTTTCTTATCACCACTGGACTAACCACCACAGGATAGAAGGCTAGTAAGCTTACAACTAAGCCCAAAACCTGCATACTGTTTGAAATAACACAGCCTGTGTAAAAAGGGCTAAAAATGATGAAACAAGAATAATGTTAAGGGAATGAGGTAGCAATGTATTCCAAATGAAGTCTGTGTGAACTTCAACTCTGTCTTCATATAGCTTTCCTGTTTTCAGAGCCCTTAAGCTATGGATGGGGGTCATTTTCTTCAAAAATGACTTCTCTCTAGAGACTAATTTACAGAATCCTATCCCAACTCGTCCGGAAAGTATTGTCCTCTTGAATCAAAGAAATGGTATTTCTCTCTCTCTTTCAGCAGTACTCAACATTTTCTTTCTGATAAAATGTGCTTCTTTATGTTTTTCTGTTATAGTCCCTGCATGGGTAGAGGTGTATTCAAACTAGAGTTTGATTAGAAACAAAATATGACCACAACAAAGATTATTAATCTTCAAAAATGTCAGATAATAAGAAATAATTATGTCTGATTGCACATCTGTGCTTGTATTAGTTAATTACAGCAATGCACCAATGTACAGGGGTTAGATAATGAAACTGAAACTCCTGATTTTAGACCACAATAATTTATTAGTATGGTGTAGGGCCTCCTTTTGCGGCCAATACAGCATCATGGCACCATGCTCTTACTGGTGCGATGTACAAGTAATGAAGATTGGCCACCAGGCTTGTCCAATTTATCCATGAAACTTCCCACACTAAAATGACAGGTGTTTCAGTTTCATTGTCTAACCCCTGTATGTGTGGAATAGTTATCCAACATTGTAGGACTGAGTAACAGCATAATATACTCATACAATATACAAATGGGAGACCATTTGAAACATAAATTAAGAGGTTCTGCTGTGCTTTTTATTATGCTGCCATGGTTTGCTTTTATTGTACCCTATAGAATGAAGTGTCACTGCACCTCAATACATCTTTTGACCTGGCACAATTTTTTAAACGCTGTATGCCCTTCCTGACGCAAACCCCACCCGATTAGGCTTAGGACTGGATAGCTTAGCATTTTAAGTTTATCTACTCTGCATGTTTTTGGACTGTGTGGGTAATCAGAGAACCCGGAAGAAATAATAGTAGAAATTCGGTTCATTACGAGTGTGTGATACAATCCCACTCCCACTCACAGCAAAGACTATAAATTCATTCAACTACTTTAATCAGAGTCTGTTTCACTTCCCATGGTCTGGGGTTTGATATCAATTGCACAACCAAACTACTGGACCAAAGATATGCTGTTTCTGTTATGGGTTGCCACAGCAATTTAATTTCCCACATGATTTTTTACACTGGGTTCTCGTTCAAACACAACCCTTTTATTTTAAGGACCTTACGTTACAGCTATACCTTTCGATCCCAGGTGCGGGTCCCCAACTTGTATAATGTATATCGTGCATTTCAGCATTAGCAACGTTGCAACACACCTTAGACATGGCCATCTCCCTCTGGCAAACTGTACAAAGCTAGCCAATTACACACAACAGACTGAAAAACAGGTTCTTCCTCGCAGCTGTATTCTCCATCACAATCCCCTGACAGAATCACCCCCAATGACTGTTTACATTCTGCACACCCACTAACACAGTCTTAATTTGATATAGCAATTCATACTACTATAACTGTAATTTTAATTGTATATTGTACATTATGGACATTTAGTACTTTTATTAACTGCCACTTTAAATTCTCATAATCACAATATACATATTTTAAAACGGCGTCCTCTCAGACTGTTTTCTGTGTTTATATTATAATGTTCCTGGCTTTTTTCAGAAGCTTCCTCTGGAACATTGCCTCCTTTACTTTTTGTTCACTACTGGTCATGATTTTTCCAGAGCCACTGGCTTCTTCACAGAGTTGCCGTTTCAGTTGAGATGACAACTAGCACTACATGTGTTTTATCATGCACATTTGCATATTTTGCAATAACATGAAAGATCTTATCTGTTTGCATATTGCACTTCTGAGAGGAAAAATATCCATAACCTTTACTTGTTAACAAAGAGTGTGTATAACTATGCTACTGTTTGGGCAACTGGTAGATTTCTTTGCTTAATTGGTGGCCAGTGACAAGCTTACCCTGCCTGCCACCACCTACAAGGTATTAGTGTACCGTGATACCATGATCAAGCCTTGTGACCAGAAGATCCCCGGTTCAATTCCTGGTACCAATATGTCGCAATATTCAATTCAATGCAATTTTATTTATAAAGCGCTTTTAACAATGGACATTGTCTTAAAACAGGTTAAAAGAAACCGTTTTATCCCAGACAAGTAAAAAAAACCCAAGTAAGTAAGGAAGAAACATTGAGAGGAATCAGACTCATAAGGAAACCCATCCTCATTTGGGTGATTTGATGCAATTTGTATACATCTAATACATAATTCTATAACTAACAATAATATACAACATTAATATAAAAAATAATAATATAACAATAATATATAATATATACAGTACATAAAATATATAACAAACATATCTTCTTCTTCTTTCGGCCTCTCCCTTTTAACAGGGGTCACCACAGCGAGTCAATCTTTTCCACCTCACTCTGTCATATCTTCTGCTTTCACACCAACTACATGCATGTCTACATTGACCACATCTATATATCAACGCTTTGGTCTTCCTCTCTGCCTCCTGCCTGGCAACTCCATTTCTAACATCCTCTAATTGTCTAAGCCTAGCTTCAACAACTCTCTCCCAAATCTTCATTGTGTGACTCATTAACTTTATGCCCCTGTAATTGCTACAACTCTGCACATCACCCTTGTTCTTACAAGTACACTTTCTCTCCATTCCTCAGGCATCAGTTCAATCACGAAAATCTAATTAAATAATCTAGTCAAAAAGGACACTCCCATCACTCCTACAGTTTTCCATACCTCTACCGGAATGTCATCAGGTCCGACTGCTTTTTCACTCTTCATTCTTTTTAAAGCTTTCCTTACTTAAAGCTTGCTAAACTTTACTATATCTTGTTTCACATTTTTCTATGCCTTCCGCTGTTATTTCCCTGCCATTCTTTTCATTCATCAGCTCCTCAAATACTCCTTCCATCTTTCCCCTCACCATCTCCTCACCTGTCAGCACATTTCCATTTCTATCCTTTATCACCCTGACATGTTGCACATCCTTTCCCACTCCATCTCTCTGCCTCGCAGGGCGATACAACTACTTCTCTCCTTCCTTACTGTAACATCTCGTACAACTCATTATAGGCCTTCTGCTTGGCTTTTGCTACCTCCCTCTTTGCCCTACGCTTCATCTCTTTATACTCCTGCTTTCTTCAGTCCTCTCCCTGTCCCATTTCTTCTTTGCTAACCTCTTCCTATAATTAACCTACTGCACTTCCTTGTTCCATCAGTAGGTTTCCTTGCTGTCTTTTATCTGTTCAGATGACACACTAAGTACCTGCCTGCCTGTCCGTCTAATCACTGTTGCTTCTGCTACCAGTCATCTGGAAGCTCTTTGCTACCACCCAAAGCCTTTCTTAACTCCTTTCTGAACTCCTCACAGCATTCAATCTTTCCTAACTTCCACCATTTTGTGTTGTCATTACTCTGTCCAGTAGCTGAACCAGCAAATTTGACAGTAATCTAATTACATAAAAATGTATTTTCTGATCACTTAAAATGAGACATCAGTGTGGTGGGTTGCATTTCCAACTCACTGATCCAGAGTCCTTGGTTTAACCCTGAGCTCAGGTTACTGTCTGGGCAGGGTAGGAATGATCTCAAGTCTACATGGGTTTGCTCCGATTTCTCCAGTTTTGGTAAGTATTAGTAATATAGTGGTGAAAAAAAAACACCTGCTAAATTAGCCCTTTGGGTATAAATGCATATGGGATTGTGAGTATGCATAAAGCCCTGCAAGAGACTGGCATCCCAGTACCAGTGTATTGATGTTTTGTGCCCAGTGTCCTGTCCAGTATTTAGTACCAAAACAAGTTAATTTGTTGTTTAATAATCTTAATCTAAAATTCTCTATTAAATACTTACAGATGTTGGTATAGTATAAAGCCACCTTTAAATATCATTGTTCTCTTACTGTTGCTTGACCCAAAGTTCTGCATAATGAATGCAACTCAAGTTTCTCTATAACTTCCCTATTTCTTTCTGGACATTTTTAAGTTTTAATGATCTCTTAGTGTTGGAACACAAACTGCTTTTTAAAAAAAAAAAACATCATTTACTCTGACCTAATCCTATCCTTATTTTCTGTTTCATCAAGCCGAAATCCTTCAACCTGTATACATGAACCATGGGAAAAATACAGGTCATACTTTTTACCTGTAATGTGTCAAATTTTAATCGCATACATAAGCATCCCAGAAATTCCTCGAATAAATTAACTTGATATTTCCGATGTGGCATTTCTAAAAGGCACTCTGCTTATTATTGTTTGAGAAAGTGGGTCAGGCTCAAGAAATGCGAATGAAGTGTTAAGCTCCTTAAGTATACATCAAAATTTAAATTCATATGTGGAGGAAAAGCATAGCAGAAGAAAAAATAGCATGCCAAATATGCAAATATATGTAAATACTCTCAAGTTCACCCATAGTGTGCACTTAACTTTGGTTTTGATGTGCAAGTGTCGGAATCTCGTCCACATAGTCCACTCTAGATCTAAGTAACACACCTCCGGACTCTCTCTTCAAAAGTTCTGGGCGGCACCACTAAGACTACATACATGGGTTAGACAATGAAACCGAAACACCTGGTTTTAGACCACAATAATTTATTAGTATGGTGTAGGCCTCCTTCTGCGGCCAATACAGCGTCATTTAATCTTGGGAATGACACATAAGTCTTGCACAGTGGTCAGAGGGATTTTAAGCCATTCTTCTTGCAGGGTAGTGTCCAGGTCACTACATGATGCTGGTGGAGGAAAACGTTTCCTGACTTGCTCCACCAAAATACCCCAAAGTGGCTCTTGATTCATCACAAAGACTTGTTGTCTTGGTCACAGATACGCCAGCAAGACGTGCACCAACAATTTGTCCTCTTTTGAACTCTGGTATGTCACCCATAA
>JAOUQT010000036.1:16038681-16054760 GCA_025769995.1 Xyliphius kryptos
TCTTACTGGTGCAATGTGCAATTAATGAAGATTGGCCACCAGGCTTGTCCAATTTAGCCATGAAACCTCCCACACTATAAGGACAGGTGTTTCAGTTTCATTGTCTAACCCCTGTACATTGTAAACACTTTTGTACAGTATGTTCTCTATAGGGTGGAGTTAGCTGACTCTGCATCCCAATCTCTTGTTAGCTCTTTCAACTCAAGAAGTCAAACCCCTATATCTAATGCTTTTTCCATAAGTATGTGCTCTACCAACTGAACGATCCAGGCTGCAAATTTTCTCTACACTTGCCTCAAGCTATTTATACTCAAACTATTATTTAAAAAAATTATAGTTATTATTAGGGTTAGATTAACTAGTGTTTTCACCGCCTACGTTCTTCTGAATTATAGTTTAGTAGCTATTAGGAACCAAAATCTTTCAGAAGGAGCACAGTAACGTGATTTGATTTGCACAATAGCCAGCACTGCTACAAAATCAATGACTACCTGACAAATCTGCTTTAACGCTTCAAAAGCATACTCTGTTTTCATACACATGGCTAATTTTGTTGAACATTTTAAATAGAGCCATAACCCAGATCTATTAAAAATTAATAAGCATTATCAGAGCACTGTGTAGACTTCAGAACGTGTTTCTTTTATCCCTCATTTCATTCGCTTTTATACGTGTGATTTTTGGAATTTTCTACAGCTTTGTTCCTGCATAATAACGTGTGAAAATCTGAGCAGTGTGAATGTATTGGTGCTCCCATCAGTGCTGAATATGCAGTTTTAACATTATTAATTCTCTTCTACAAAGATACAATTACTTTGGGGCTTTTTAATGACCCCAGACAGAAATTCAATTAAGATTAATTTTAGCAATTGGTTGAATAACAATTTCAGTTCGCTTCATGGAGGCATGATATCTCATAGGCATGGGCTGCAGAGGTACTTGGCTTTAGGGACATTGCTTCAGTCAACTTTAGTATAAATTATACTAATACTGGACCAGATGCAGTAAAAGGAGCTTCATTTCTATGTACAGCGGTTAGACAATGAAACTAAAACACCTGGTTTCAGACCACAATAGTTTATTAGTACGGTGTAGGTCCTCCTTTTGCGGACAATACAGCGTCAATACAATTTGTCTTGGGAATGACACATACAAGTCTTGCACAGTGGTCAGAGGGATTTTAAGCCATTCTTCTAGCAGGATAGTGGCCAGGTCACTACGTGATGTTGGTAGAGGAAAACGTTTCCTGACTTCAAAACACCCCAAGACTTGCTGTCTTGGTCACAGATGCACCAGCAAGACGTGCACCAACAATTTGTCCTCTTTTGAAAACTGATATGTCACCCATAATGTTGTGTGCATTGCAATATTTTGTGCAAAACTCTGCTCTTACTGGTGCTAATTTCTCATTATATTGTCAATACATTTGCTACTACTGTTGCCAAAGTGCTGAACTTTATACTACTCCCTGTGTATTATAAGTATATTATCTGTCAAACGTTTTCTGGAGACTTTGCTAGTCGTGTTTGTGTTTTGCAGCTAATCCCAGAAGCCTAAGTTCTGTTATTTAAAATGTTACCTTTTTAGCTGACTCCCAAACATATCTTTATTATTATTTGTTCACTTTTAGTTGCTGCATTGGCGCAAGTCACCTTTCTTATCAGAAACCATTTATTGCTGTCATGATCAAGTACAGTCAGACATCGTAAAGTAAAACAAATTAAGAATAATCAGTGAGCCCTCATTACAATATAAGCATTTGCATGACTCATCAAAATGTGTTCCTCATTATACAAACCTGATTCCGAAAAAGTTAAGACAAATGACAAACTGTAAATAAAAAAACCAATGTAATAATTTACAAATGTCAAAAACTGATATTGTATTCACAATAGAACATAGACAATTTATCAAATGTTGAAAGTGAGACATTTTGAAATTTCATGGCAAATATGTCTCCATCCAGACCATGTCTCTTTCAGGGAAGACCTTGCATTTTCCAACACAATAATGCCAAACCATATACTGCATCAATTACAGCATCATGGCTGTGTAGAAAAAGGGTCAGGGCACTAAACTTTCACCCATAGAAAACATTTGGCGCATTATAAATGGAAGATACAACAAAAAAGTACTAGGACAGTTGAGCAACTACATTAGATCTACTATCCCTCAACTTGAGCAACTTGTCTCTTCAGTCCCCAGATGTTTGCAGACTGTTGTAAAGAGAAAAGGGGATATATCACAGTGGTAAACATGACCTTGTCCAAACTTATTTGAGATTTGTTGTTGTCATGAAATTTAAAATCACCTAATTTTTTTCTTTAAATGAAACATTTTCTCAGATCAAACATTTGATATGACATCTATGTTCTATTCTGAATAAAATATGGAATTTTAAAACTTCTACATCATTGCATTCTGTTTTCTATTTACAACTTGTACTTTGTCCCTTTTTGGAAATGGGTTTGTAATTTAAATTATATTTTACAAATGGAGATCACATTTTAGCAATAATCTCCATTTAAACATTTCATTTCATATACATTGGCATTAAAAGAAATATGGTTATGTTCTACCATTCTTGTCACTACACAGAAACTTGCCATCAGTTAATAGGGAAACAGCTGTTATGGAGAGTGTAAGCTGCACATTCATGAGGAGGGCAGGAAGTTTTCATCAATTTTCGCTTGATTGTTGATTTGTTTCACAGCGTGAAGCATGATGAAAATTCATTCACAGGACACAAAATGTCTGCACATTTGCAGTATTCTTCTGTATAAATCCCTCATAGTATTTCATGTACCATCAAATTATATCTTCAAAACAGTAATACATATGAATTAATTATTTAAAATAAAATGATAACGTGTTTAAAACAAATACAAAAAACATACAAATTTGAGGTGTGCTGTTGTTGCTCTATTTAAATGATGACACTTTGGAAGGGTCTATTGATCCCAGGTGGGCCCATGATCACATTTATTGACTTGCATTTACAGCGTTTATTCATTTATCTTCAGTGTTTGATGGTTAGAGTCTGACTGATGTGACATTGTGTAGATACAGGGCTGGACAATGAAACTGAAACACCTGGTTTTAGACCACAATAATTTATTAGTATGATGTAGGGCCTCTTTTTCCGGCCAAGTCTTGCACACTGGTCAGAGGGATTTTAAGCCATTCCTCTTGTAAGAAAGTGGCCAGGTCATTATGTGATGCTGGTGGAGGAAAACGTTTCCTGACTTGCTCCTCCAAAACCCCCCAAAGTGGCTCTTGATACATCACAAAGACTTGCTGTCTTGGTCACAGATGCGCCAGCAAGACGTGCACCAACAATTTGTCTTCTTTTGAACTCTGGTATGTCACCCATAATGTTTTGAGCAAAACTGTCCCTGATAATTGAACCTTCACACTCTGCACTTACTGGTGCAATGTGCAATTAATGAAGAATGGCCACCAGGCTTGTCCAATTTAGCCATGAAACCTCCCAAACTTAAATTACAGGTGTTTCAGTTTTATTGTCTAACCCCTGTATATATATACACGTCTTGCTGGCGCACTGTGCAGACTTGTATGTGGCATTCCCAAGATGAATTGACGCTGAATTGGCTGCAAAATGAGGCCCTACACCATGCTAATTAATTATAAAACCAGGTGTTTCAGTTTCATTGTCTAACCCCTGTATATATATATATCAACACAAAATGCAAATGTAATAAATTGGTCTGAATTCGGCATCTGTTTGATGGAAAAAAAGCTAAATTAGCCTGTTTAATATTGATCTATAATGTGTATAACAGTGACAGAATTTCAGTGGGGGTGGGTAAAAGAGAAAATAATAACGCACACATTGTCAGATTTTGCAGTGAGGATGGCCAGGGGAACAGCTGTTCTGCAGGATAATCATTCATTGCAGCTGTGTGTGGGTGTATGTGTGTGTTTGTGGGAACACGGAATATAAAGACAAACAAATTGTAATAAGCACAATAAGTGTTATCACAGCTTTTTAAAATTCTCAGTTTGGAAACTAAAATATTACTTAAGTTGCTCTAATCATTACAATGAGGTCTTCTGATCTTCCTGTATTTCTGAATTATTGTGTGTTCTAACAATATTTGGAGTTCTAATCATTTCAATAAGACATCAGGGGTATAAGAGTTCCAGCAGTTCTTCCAGTTTTAGAAAGTGTCCTAACGGTTTTAATGACTAGCATCCACTAACCCTACTGCTACCGAAGTGCTGGTTCTCCCCTCCTCTACAGGTGACACTGTCTGTTATGTTTTTTTTTTCACGCAGTGCAGTGTTATTATAATATATACAATTGAATATATACAGTATATTTAAATGTTAATGTAAGTTTGTTTTCTTTTAAAAGGTAAATAGAGCGTACACTCTCATTTGTTTGAAGTTGCGACGGTAGGGTCGCCAGGTGTTCCGGTTTTCCCTGGACTGTTGCAGTTTTTATAAGTGTGTCCAGGAAAATGTACTCTATCTTAAATGTCCTGTTTTTTCAAATAATACTCCCTCATACCTCCCTCACAGGAAGCAGTTCTACTCTAGTCACACATGCCCAACTCTTTTAGAACTCTTTGTGTTGTAGGCATCAAATTCCGAATGAGTAAATATTTGTAAAAATCAATATAGTTTATCTGTTTGAACATAATTTTTTTTGTTATTTCTATTGTATTCAGTTGAATATGGGTTTAAAAGGATTTGCAAAACATCGCATTCTGTTTTTATTTATATTTTACACAATGTCCCTACATCATTGGAATTTGGGTTATACATTATATAGATTTTTGTTTAATAAGACCATATATTGATTTCTATTGAATTTCCAAGTGAATCTACTGTAAGTGTTAAATGATCTAAAGAAAAATGCTTGTTTATACATTATAACTCACTTTAAAATAAATACCATAGGTTTTTTTGCAATGTATAAATGGCTATATTGTGGTAATTGGTATGTTTTACTAGGGGTTTCTCATCTCTGTCTGTATTTATTGAACTTTCGTCAGATGTGAGAGATGCTGAGTGATCTATTTTCAATAATGGAGAATGACTGTGAAGTTACAGCAAACATTTTACCATGTAATATGTAACAGTCAGTGCAGGTGCATACTGTATGTCAGCACTTAATTATTGATAGTCCAAGCCAACATATTGTATTGTACATTTTACTTGTGGACACTCTACTTAAAGATATAAATTAACCATTTTTACTAGTCACAATGTTGAATCATTATATTAACAATTCATTTCAAGTAGACAACTTTTCCAATTAACACATATTCTTCACTCAGTTATAGTTATAGTTACAGTTATAGACATACTAGAATTTCGACATGCAGTATATGCAATGCAATTTTAACTAGGTTAAGTCTTTTTATGTCTATGCTTTTTCTTCTTTCTGCCTCTTCCTAAATCATGGGTCTCCATAGCGAGCCAACATTTTTCCGCCTCACTCTGTCCTCTGCCTCTTCTGATTTCACGCCACCTGCATGTCTACATTGGCCACATCCATATATCTCCTCTTTGGCAAACTATGACATTTGCTTTTATTCTCACCAGTGAAATATAAATTGTTACTAGTCATCCCTACTTATTAAATGCCAAAACAGCTTGAAGTACTGAATCAACATCAGTTTAATTGAACTTAGTTTAATGAATTTTTGTTTTATATTGATCTGTTGCAATCGACAAGATGTTAGATATTGCAGGGTGCATTATGACCACTGTATAAAATAAGAGAAATGTTATAGTTAAGTGCATGCTACGGATGAAATTTTGTGTCTCTCTGAAGAATGTGATATTGATGTGGAGTGATGATTTTGGAAAACATTACGTGTGTGATATTACCCAAAAATTATTTGAGCTTATTCAAGCACAAAGCTCAACAGATACCTACGAACAAAGACCATATATTTCATACTGTATATAACATTTGGGACAATGCAATATTAAACTTAAAGCAGAATAGTGATCTATAAGTATACGATTTAATTAACCTTTGGTTGTATAATTTGACGGGAAATTCAAGAAAAATCTTTTTTTGGTCACCCACACTCACAGTGAGCATCATCGAAATGGCAGTCAGGTTGCCAGAGTAATCCAATATTGAAAGTAAATAAACAGCTGTTTAATGCATTACGTGCCTGCATATGTGGGTCAACAGCAATGCAGGAATACACACATTACTCAAAAAAGATCAGCCAGAGAATATTAAAAAAGCAATAATATGAAATGTGTATTTACCAGGCACTTATAAGTAATTCAACAATGTCCGAAAATGTTATATAACGGTCCTTTTATTAAAATCTAATATTAAATAAAAGTGTGTCTGTGTGTGTTCATAGGGTTCTCGTGTGTGGCTCTGGGAGGAGGATCAGTATTGGGCCAGCACTGTGGACTCATGTTCAGGTGGCATTGTGGTTTTCCGCACCGACCATGGACAGGTAAAGCCATTTCTTTGTGTGTGTGTGTGTGTGTTTGTGTGTGTGTGTGAAAGACAGCACTCATTTAGAAGAGAGTAGCATAACATCTGCTCTATAGACTTCAGAGTAGAAACTAATCTAACAGTTGTCATGCAAGGGCCATCCTCTGACTCATGTTACATACACTCTCTCTCTCACACACACACACACACACACACACAAATGTGAAAATATTACCATGACTTTTATGCTTAAAATGAATTTAATGTACAGAGGAACTTACAGAGAAACTCTAGGAGTCACCAGGACCGATTTGAATACAGGACATATACTTATTAAACGCATCACGTTTGGTTAAGGCAAAATTTTTTCCTTTTTAATTTTTATTTCAATTTTTACCTTTCTACATTCAACAGTTCGCTTGAAATCTAGGCCAAAATGCCACCATCTTTAAAGCTAGTGTATACATTTCAAGTACGTCATCTTTAAAAGATCAGCTGTTTAAATAAGTTTACCATGCAAAATTAATTTTTAATTTGTCACCTACAATTTATTCAGTGTCTAATCAAACTAATAAAATGACTGAGAATTTTACCTTGTGTGAATAAAGTCATTTATTTGGTTGCTCACAACCCCAAGAAACTTAAACACGGCAAGTCAAAACAGGATCAAATTTTATCTAAATCATAATGGCCGCATATTAGAAAGTTTTCCCCAGAAATGAATATGCCCTTTGTTATATTATGACGCAATTTATGCTACCGGCAGACTTTTCCACCTATAGCAAAAGAATAGGAGAAATAGTGACTTCTTGACTAGGCAATAAAAGAAGCCAATAGTTTCAGACCCACAACCTGAAAGTGATTGACAACTGTTTAAACCAATAGTACTCAACCTAATGAAAATGCAGATATATTATTTGTTTTGATCGAATAGCCATTAAAGGAGGATGTGAACATGCAATTAATTCTGCAGTTAGAGAATACGGGGATGTGGTTCGATTATGAGGGGATGTGCTTCGATAATGAGGATGTGGGCGTGTTTTAAGAGGAGCGTGCCTCACCGCCTGCCTTAAACCAATCCACAGAGACAATATGGGAAATGCATACAAGAAAAGAACAGAAGAATGTTTATTTGTAACAAAGTATACAAAAACTTAATGTACCCCGTATCATCTGAATCCAATGATGTCATGATAATTAACAATTACCTACCATGAAACTTATAAGCTTTATTGTTTTTTACAAATTATTATTTATTTTACAATTTATGCCTGCAATACGTTCCAAAAGAGTGCAGAATGTAATTTAGAATGTCTTGCTGAAATATGCAGGACATCTCTGAAAAGACAGGTTTGGGACAAGTGCAGGTTTGGGGCCACATCCAAACATCTCAGTTTACCAAGCACTCTAAGATCGGAACTCTCTATATCTTCACCATTACCTAAGATAAAACTATTACGCAAAAAGGTTGACTATGCAGGTACATCCTCATCAAAGACTTCATCATTGAGATTTTGTCTGATTATCGAACATAAATTGGAATTGGAAATCCTAAATTTCAAACTTGTCTTGTAAATAATGTACATCTTCTTGAACAGTAACATAATTCCTGGAAAGCATTATAGAATGCAAAACTGTGTTAAACAATATGGACACAGCTGCTGAAATCTTCAGAAACTATTCTTAGCTATGTATTGGACAAACATCATTTTATCCATTTCACATCTCTCTTGACTTGTCTGCCTTATTGATTGCTCAAATTAATGCATATTAATTCCAGTCCTAGACGTGGGACATTTATTGCAATATTTTAGTTTTGAAACAGTTATAATGGTTTTAATCAAATGTCTACACCTGTTTACTACGAAGCTACGTTGTCTTCCTAAAACATGCAGGGACGTCCTTGAAAAAAGATTTTACCTTGCATGGCAGCATATTTTCCTCTAAAACCTGCATGTACCTTTTAGCATTAATGAGATTTACCCATGCCATGGGCACTAACATACACCTATAACACCAGAGATGCTAGCTTTCGAACTTTGCTTAGGCCATTATCACTCATTATCATAATTTACATTCTACTACTATACAACTCCAAATAGTGTTTTTTATAGTGTTCTTGTGTAAATATCAACATCATTTTATTTGATATTTACACTATTTTATTCAAACGTGAAACACACATCACTGAGTGCTTTCTGTTACTCTTTCACACATTAGACACACACAAAGTTAAAGTGTAATGGGTTCAGTGTTTCCATCATGCAGTGGTTATACATGTATGTTCAAACAAATAACGAGAAAAGCAGATGGCACTCATTCAGTCATTTTTACTGGACTCTCAAAGCCAATAAATTACAGTCACACATCTTTCAATGCACACAAGTAAACACACACACAGAAATTGGTATTGCTAAACTTATAAGGAGTATTCCTTTAAATAATTAATCTTCTTCTTCTTTCGGCCTTTTCCTTTTATCAGGGGTTGCCACAGCGTGTCAACCTTTTCCTCACTCTAAATCCACAAAGACACAGTGTAGCTCTTTCTGACCTTCTCTATACTTCTCCTTAAGCATTTTTAAAGCAATCTGTGGCGTTCTTTCTTGGCATGAAACCATACTGCTGCTCACAGTCACTGATTGTCTAAGCCTAGCTTTAACAACTCTCTTCCAAATCTTCGTTGTGTGACTCATTAACTTTATGCCCCTGTAATTGCTACTCTGCACATCACCCTTGATCTTATAAATTGGTACAAGTACACTTTTCCTCTATTTCTCAGGCATCAATTCAATATTAAAAATCTCATTAAATAATCTAGTCAGAAATGACACTCCAATCTCTCCTATACATTTCCATACCTTTACCGGTATATCATCAGGTCCGACTGCTTTTCACTTCTTCATCCTTTTCAAAGTTTTCCTTACTTCATCCTTGCTAATCTTTTCTATATCCTGTTCCACTATTTCTATGCCTCCCACTATTCCTTTCCTGTCATTCCCTTCATTTATCAACTCCCCAAAATACTTCTTCCATCTTTCCCTCATCCTCTCCTCACCTGTCAGTACAAATCCATTTCTATTCTTGATCACCCTGACATGTTGCACATCCTTTCCCGCTCTATCTCTCTGCCTTGCAAGGCGATACAACTCCTTCTCTCCTTCCTTACTGTCTAACGTCTCGTACAACTCATCATAGGCCTTCTGCTTGGCTTTTGCTACCTCCCTCTTTGTCCTACGCTTCATCTCTTTTTACTCCTGCTTACTCTTCTCAGTTCTTTCCCTGTCGCATTGCTTTGCCAAACTCTTCCTTTAAATAACCTCTGCACTTCCTTGTTCCACCACCAGGTTTTCCTGCTGTCTTTCATCTGTCCAGATGACACACCAAGTACCTTCCTGCCTTTTTGTCATCTGGAAGGTCTTTGCTACCGCCTTTCTCAACTCCTTTCTGAACTCCTCGCATTTCTTCTTTCTTAACTTCCACCATTTGTCACCTTCTCTACATTTGCCCTCTTCCTCTTCCTAACCACCAGAGTCATCCTACAAACCACCATTTGATGTTGTCCAGCTACTCTATCCTTCGCCACTACCTTACAGTCTCCAATCTCTTTTAAGTGACCTCATCTTTTTAGGATGTAGTCTACCTGAGTGCTTCTGCCTCCACTCTTTTAGCTCACCCTGTGCTCTTCCTTTATTTAGAAATATGTGTTTACCACAGCCATGTCCATCCTCTTTGCAAAATCCACTAACATCTGTCCTTTTTGGTTCCTATCCTTAACACCAAACTTGCCCATAACCTCCTCATCTCCTTTAATGTTTCCTTCACCAACATGCCCATGAAATATGCACCAATCACCACTATCTCCTCTCTGGGAATGTTCTCTGCCACATCATTAACATTCATTAACTTGCATTTTAGTTTTGGAAAATGTTTTACGCCGGATGCCCTATCTGACGCCATTTACTATTTACCTGGGCTTAGGACCGGCACTAGAATAACACTCGCTTGTGCTCTCTAATGGCTGGTTTGATCTCTGCAAGACTCAATCGCAAAAAAAAATGTAATTCAGCTAAACGTATCTAAATGTATCTTTGGCCTGAGTAATTATTTAAACCTTTTCTTGATGTGGGTGTTTCAAATGGTTTAATATGAAACCAGATTGCGCATGGTTTACTGAATTAATTAAAAACTCTGTAGTTCCCTTGTGTGGCCTTTTACCTTAAATTGTATGTCTAATATTAGAAAACATTTTTTAATTCAAGTAGAAAAAAATGAAAGCTGTAAAATAAATAAATTGCAGTATGTTTATTTTTGTTTTAAAAGACAAGCCACAGTTGTCATTAAATCAGTTAAATAACTAATAGATTGTATCTGTATCTGTGCAACATTGCCAGTTTATTAGATGAGATTTTAATGAGATAATTCAACAATATTCTCTCTCTCTCTTTCTCTCTGTGTCTGTCTTTCTTTATCATTAGGCCACAGATTCAGATGCTGGTCCGAATGGTCAGGTGAACTATCGCCTCCTTAGCCACGCGTCTCTCTTTAGCATTAATGCTAATGGGAGCATCTTCACAGCAGTGCCTCTGGATAGAGAAACTCGGAGTCAGTATGAGCTGGTGTTGGAGGCTTCAGATGGGGCAGTGGACCCTCGACGCACAGTTATCACACTGCTGGTGCAAGTGTCAGACATCAATGATAACAGCCCTGTCTTTTCCCAGCCTGTTTATGCTGTCAATGTATCTGAAAACACTCCAGCTGGAACAGTGATCCTGCGACTTAACGTAAGCTCCCAGAGTCTTCCTCAATATAATAAAAAAAACAAGTCTGTGCTCCACTGTTGACTGTGTAGATTTCACCTTAAAGGATTACATAAAACCTAGATTATCCAGTTGCTCTATTTTCTGCTCCAATGGTATTCTCTCTGTATTCTGTTTTCAGTTAGGTTCCATTATTCAAATAATTATTCTTGAATGTCTATCACACATATATTACCTTCTTTATCTCTATGAACTACTCCAGTAACCTTTTGCATTCATATTTTCTTTCCTTTTTTAATCTTTGACTGCTCTATAAAAAGCTTTTCCTTCTCACCTTACAGAAGTGTAACGCTTAAATTTCGCTAAAGAGATCTGTATTTATCTGTACCTCTCAGGCTTTTTTAATACCACTCTCAAAGGAAAAGATTTCGATGTGATAAGTAAGCTACAGTGCACACTGCTCAAGTGTCTGTATCAAGTCTTAATTCACAAATTAGTCTGGGCATATCCTTCCACAAGGGATTCGTTTTCTATTTATCAAATATTTGTAATAGAGTTGCCAGGTTCAATGGAATAAACAGGAGTCTGTGTTGCAGAAATGGCCTCATGGTATATGCAAGGAGACCTCTTTATGTCTGCTCTCACGAACACTCTAGTGGCTTAGACACTCTGAATAAAAAAAGAATGCAATTATCATTTAGTACATTTACGGATAGAGCGTGATAAAAGTGTAGATGGTGTAAACTCAGGATAGAGAGATAAAACAGAATAGGGGAATGAAAAATGGGTTTTTTTATTTTTTCTTTGTGAAGATGACAATTCGTCCTACCCAGGCTTGTTAGAATATTATGAGCTCTGGAGTCAAATGATGGACTCAGCCACTTATGTGCTAGTGTTCTAGGGCATTTTGACATTTTATTCATATATTTCAGAAAATCTACTTTCCTTTGCCTTCCACATCAACATAAGTAATCTGGAAGTTTCTTGAGAGCTACTGTTGCGATGGTTGGCTGCACAGATGTACTTCATGATATAGGTAAAAGCTGACTGGGCATCCCAATCCCCTCTCAGCTGTTGCAGCCTTACAAATTTGAACGCTCATGTGTTTTGCTGCAGAATATGCTCTGCAAACTGAGCTATCCAAGTTGTATTGAGAGGAACTACTGTTTTTATTACAAATTTGATTGTGTATGTTTCCTAATGAAACTGTTATAATAACCAGCAAAAGATGAACAGAAATAAGACTTCCAATGTTGGCACATTTTAATAGTAAAAATAATAATGAATTGATTTATTAATGTATAACTCCCCCTGGGGAAATTCTTCTGGGGATGCAGTCAGAAAGCACACATGCCAGGAGCAATTCGGGGTTTGAGAGTCTTGCTCAAGATCTCTTAAGCAGTCAATGTTGCTTGCTGGAGCTGGATCGAACCAGCGACCTTTAGGTCACAAACCCACGTCAATGACTATTTCTAACATTATTTTCTTTCTCATTCAAGGATAGTAGGAGAGGACATACTATTATTCATGTCTGTGTTTCTTCCAGCTGGATAATACATTTTATGTGATCCTTTACTAATGTGTGTTCATCTTAAAAACTAACTGACACTAAAACTGAAAAATGAAACCACAACAAGTCATTTTAGGTCACTTTACAGTTTAAATGTATTCTTATTAGCATTACTACTATTACTTCTAGTACTACTATTTATAATTTAATAAACTAATTTTCAACGCATAATAACTTAAAATAACTACATTCTCCATTTACTATGACAGAAAGTGAATGATTTTCTGCCAAGCGTCTGTAAATACCAGAAAATCTGTGCCAATCATTTCAATGTCACATGCTGAGAAAAAAGATAGAAAGTAATGTTATATTTCCCTGTTAGAATGTGTTAAGATTTATGCTTCTATGGGGCACCTTTTATCTTTCAGACACAGTCATAATTAAAATACATTTACTTCTCCAATACTGGGTGTCTCCTGGCACAGGAATTTGCCTAGGGCACAGAATGTCATGAGGATTACACAGGAAGTCCCACGGTTGGGAGCCATTTTGTGGTGCAGCCAAATTTGTCTCTATCATAATTTCTCAGCGCCAGCCAGAGCCACGGTTTTATATATTATTATTAGCACAGATTACTGTATAATGAAATTGTCCAGGCCGGTGCCAGATTGACAAATCCAGAGAAACATTCTTGGATAAAATGTTGGTGATTATGAAACACAACACACAATCTTATTTCAGTGCATTCTGCAGAACAACTATGACGATGTACAATTGGACAGATAAAAATGGGTAAACATGCTACTTTGTGACTGTTGTGTAATCAGTCCAATGCAACAATATGCTGTACATACAGCACAAGTTCTGCATAGCTAATGTTCCTTAATTTTTAGGCTACATTATTAATAATGCTTAAAAATTTTAGAAGCGGGATATTTTCCAATAATTGCTTGTATATCTCAGAATAACTGTTTTGCCAGTTTCAGTAAAATTTGGTCTGAAAGATATTTGATTTGTCTCTGAGAAGCCCATGCATATTCCCATTGCTTGTGTCATAAAACTCAGTTAAAAGGATACAACAAAGAAAAAGTGGAAGCAAAAGTTTATATACATAAAGTCATAATTTAATTTCTAAATATAATCATTAATAATTGTTGATACATAGAAATCATTTCAAATGAGCTGTATTTGTTTTAGGTTCTATTTTTATATATTTATACAACATATATTTTTTACTTTAAAAATAGAGTTTAAATGCCAAGTAGGCTTCTTTAATATAATGTGCCAGATTCTAGCCTTGCATGCAGATGAAAGTGGAATGAATAACAAGGTAATAACTGTCCTTATACTGTAAGTGGTCCTCGCAAGGCATGGAGCTGAAATTTGACTGTCAAATAAATGCTGAGTCAAGGGTCATTTTATGAACTATGAATACTCGTGGCCTTATGGGGCTAACAACAGTTCAGCATGGACTCAGATAAAACTTATAAAGGACCAAATCCATAGAATATATATTACACTAAATCCTTACAGTCCTAATGGCACAATAATGTCTTTCCTCTCGTGAAAGATACTGTATTCTTAAAGGACTTTAATGACTAGAATCAGGTGCAACTCATGACCAACTAATTATGATCAAGTAATGGCGCAGCTACCTGGATGTTTCCGTGTGCGCGTAACGAGTTGTCCATGTGTGCCTTTCAGCAGATGTGTACTGTGCAGGCTAGTGTATAGAAGTTGGAAGGAAAACAATGCCATAGCAGCAGGCGATTATATTTTCTTCCCATTTCTAAGGTGTGCAGCACTGTATCAAACGTCCTGTCAGTTGTCATAATTGCAGGGGATGACTGGGATTTAATTTATTCATTAAATATTTCTAATTATCCAGGTGTGTATAACAATCCAGGATGTAGGTGCGTGGGGCCCCTAAAGTTATTAATTATATTAATTTTTGATTGATTTTTTAATTGCATGTTCTGTTGGTGTCCAAGTTGCAAACTTTCTCTGACTATAAGTGAGCAGTTGTGCATTTTAATCTTTCTCTTAATCATTCAAGTGATTCTTTTTTGTTTTCATTCCAGGCAACAGATGCAGATCTGATCTCTAATATAACGTATAGGATAAGGTCAGAGGCAGCACGGCAGCTGTTTGCAGTGGACAGGATCACTGGAGCTTTGTCAGTGCTGCAGGCACTGGACTTTGAAGCTCTGGGTCGAGATGGTGCGAACTACACATTCCAGGTAGAGGCATTGGATTATGAAAGTGTTCTGCCTGCTGGAATAGCCACAGTTACAGTGAGGATTACGGTAAGACAACTGGCAATAATGAATAGGATGCAAATGGCAATTAATTAACCTTCTATTTATATACAGTATAGAAATATATAAAGGATGGACATTTTACCTGTCAGAAGTTAGTAATGTTAAGTTATATACTATCCCTCATGTTTCACCTAAATACATAAACCCAATCTACAGTATAAATTTTTATTCTTGGCAATAAACCATAACCAAACATTAGCTTATCACTTTCATGTCAAAATTTACATAATAAAACATAATGTATGTAACATTTATGGTACTGCTTGGGTGGACCCAGTCGCTAGAGCTCCTGCTGCTTCTTTCGGCCTCTCCATTTATCATGGGTCACCACAGTCAGTGAATTTCCATCTCACTTTTTTTGCGTTTCACTTTTCTTTCCCTGTCATCTCTTTATCTCCTCGAAATACTGCTTACATCATTTCATCCCTGATCAAACTTACAATATTGCACATCCTTTTCAGCTATATCTCTCTGTCCTGTCAGCTGATACAACTACTTCTCTCCTTCCTTGCTGTCTGACATTTCCTATAACTTACATATGCCTTCTGCTTGGCCTTTTACCTCCCTCTTTGCTGCATCTCATTTTTCTCTTACCTAATCTCTTAATACCTCTGCCTGTCCCATTTTGTCTTTACTAACCTCTTCCTTTAAATAACCTCTTGCACTTCGTCCTACCCCCACCAGGTTTCCTTGTCACTACCAACCAAAGCCTTTCTCAACTCCTCACAACGTTCTTTCTTTCTAAACTTACACCATACAGTCTGCTAATTTGCCTTTCCTCCTTCCTAATCACCTTAGCCATCCTGCACACCACCATCCCACACTCTCTTCTGCTACCTTACAATCTCCAATCTCTTTTATGTAACATCGTCTACTAACTGTCCTCCTGCCTCCACTCTTGCAGTCACCCTGTGCTTCTCCTTCTTTTGGAAATATCTGTTTATCACAGCCTATTTTAAAAATCTACCATCATCTGAACTTCTAAGTTCTTGTCCTTAACACCAAACCTGCCCACCACCTCTTCATCTTTGTTTCTCTGACCAACATTCCCA
>JAOUQT010000036.1:16139258-16149592 GCA_025769995.1 Xyliphius kryptos
TGGTCACTATCCTGCAAGAAGAATGGCTTAAAATCCCTCTGATCACTGTGCAAGACTTGTATGTGTCATTCCCAAGACCAGGTGTTTCAGTTTCATTGTCTAACCCCTGTAGTTTCATATTGAACAGTATGTGAAAACAGTATGTGATAATGGTTAGTGTCACTGAATATGTAGTGTTCATAAAATAGCATGAAAAAGTACACGGATGAGCTACTGCATTGGCAGACATTAAGAAAAGAAGTAAGACACAATATTCCCATATTCCCATATTCTAATGGTAGATGCAAAAAATGACAGCATTGTTGACTACATGTTTCCAAATGATAAAAACAAATAAAAACAATAAATAAAAACAATATTCTTATTGCACAAAATCCCAAAATCTTTTTAGGAACAACAAACAGGCTATTCATTCATTTATTCATTCATTCATTCATTCATTCATTTTCTTCTGCTTATTCCACAAGGTGTCACGGACCAGCCAGTGACCACCAGGCAAGTCAGTGTAAGGGCAGAGACAAGCCTAAAAAGGGTGCCGAACCATTGTAGGGTACATACACAGTTACACAAAGTACTACCTTAGTGACAATAATTTACCCAGCATGCATGTCTTTGGAATGCAGGAGGAAACTAAAGCACCCGGAGAAAACCTGCACGAACGCGAGAAGAACATGCAAACTCCACACAGAAACCACTCTGCCACACAAACATGCTATTTTGTCTGATTTAAACGTTATTTACATATAATGTGAGTTCGTATTAGCCAGCCAAGCTAATTGTTGTATAATCAGTTACATAGGATTCACTCACTGGTTTTAATGCCCCAAAAAATATGTCAAAAAGTACTGAAAATGTAAGAATGAACTCAGGTAAATACTGTAGAGATTTAACATGATTAGTCTTGCGTTAAGTTACATTGGTAAGATGAGGAACGTTATATGCGCATATACAAGCGTACTCAAGGGGAGCATACTGCTTTATCATTTAAGCAGTGTGCACTGCATCAAATATCCTCTAGTATGGATTGCTAATGTATTCCATTTTGGATGCAGCCCTTGATTGTGGAAATCAATTGTCCCCATCTGACAGCACCCAGTTGTATCTTGTTTGTAAATTTCCTGTATTCATTTTGTTTTTCTTCGCGTCTTTCACATTATAATTGCATAGAACTTTGTAAAAAGTAAGTATTAAAATATTCTGTCTTGCAAAGGTAATCAAATGAACAGATGATCTGATTTCCTCAGGTTGCTCTTGTTTCTGGAACTACGTTTATCAAGCTAATTCAAGACCAACAACTTTCTTTTCCAGTCGGATTTAGCATCTCTATATGATAACATTAAAATTGTGACCGTGTAAAAACCTTTACACACACGTACAGCATAGCCTATGACTAACTGATGTGAATGGGAAATAATTGTTGAGTGTTAGGATTAAGCTTTAAGCTTTAAGCTTTTTATTTTAAGGATTTAATTTTAGCAAAACACGAAAAATCCATTGCAAACTACTCTTTATTTTGCGGCAGGTTTCTGGGTTACATCGGGAAAGTTGTAGTGGAAACATAGACATATATTAAATCTGACTGGAGAGGAAATGATGTATATACAGTATGTAACATATTAGCCTTTTTTCATTATGTGGCTCAAACTGTAACCAGATTTTAAGTGACATGTTCAGCCTAAAAGGTGTTTAAATTAGTGTAAATACAATTATTTTTTAAATAGCATACCTTAAAGTGTCATCCACACAGAAGCCTTTTGACCTGGCCAAATTTGTCAGGAAGTTTCTCCTGCTTTTCCCCATTCGTCTCTCCACTAGGTACACCGTCACATCTCCAAACTTCATTTCCTTGTTCGGCTGAGCAAAGGTCAATTCGGATTGCCGACGTTTTCGCAGAAGAGTAGCGCGGGTTGTCTGGAACATTCTTCGCACTTTTTTAGTTATACAGTGTTAATTTCAGAAAATTGCGAGTATTATTTGTCGAATGGCAAAAGGTTCTTCTTTAGAAATGGTGATGATATTGGTGTATTATTCTGCATTGAGAGAGATATGGCAGTTGGAGTTGTGGAGTGTGTGTTTGTGACTTGGCAAAGAGATAAGTAACAGGTGTTTTTGATTTGCTACCCATAATGAAACTCAACTACCAGGGACTGGATAATTGAGTTGAATAAAAGCCAGAAGACAGTGATGAGAAATGATAAGAAAATGCAAATGTTGACATTATTAAGATGGGAAATATTCGAAACACTGTGAAACTGTCATTTATTCAATTTATTTGTAACGATTCTTTCAGGGAAACAAACAAAAAAACATTTTCATAGTTAAATCAAGAAAACAGAGAAAAACATGCTAAATCTAAACAAACAAAAACACAAGTCATGATTTCAACAAGAACTAGAGTTAACATGAAATACTATACTATACGTTCATCAAACAAAAGCATCATCTGCGTACAGTATAATCCCGAACAAAAATGTTGTGTTAAACAAAACTTAACACTGAACTTCTATACATTAGCTCGAAAGCTGCACTTTCCTCTTTCACTTGCCCTATTCTGCTTGGAAACGCCGCTGTTTTTCTTGCTGCTACTGCTCGGAACCCTGTTATTACATTTGACTCTCTCCTATCTTTTCAACCCTACATTCGCTTTATCGCAAAGTCTGCTTACTTACACCTACGTAACATTTCTTGTCTTTGCTTTTCTTCCTTGCTATGCTTTCACCTCAGGTTTTGGTCCATGCTTTTGTTACTTCTCAGCTGGACTATTGCAAATCACTGCTCTACGAATACTTACATCCACTCGCAAACACAACCACATGACCCCAGTTCTGGAGCAACTGCATTGGCTCCCTGTGCATAAGCACATCCGATATAAAATACTGCTCTTTATTTTTAAAGCTCTTCATGGACTTGGCCTGGTCTATCTTTCCCACCTACACTCCCCTGTGCTCACTCAGGTCCTCCGATGCTGGCCTGCTTGTTATACCTGGATTTAGGCTGTTCTCCTTGGGTGGCAGATCATTTAGTGTGGCTGCCGCCACTCTGTGAAATTCTCTCCCACCTTCTCTTCTCTCTGTGTCTTTACTTCTGTTTATTGTTTTGATGTAAAGAGTCCTAGGGGGACTCTTATTATTGCTATTATTATTATTATTATTATAACTTAAATTATTAACAGGCTTCGGCTGTTAATAATTCTACAATTCACTGCTCTGGTCAGTGTGACCCCGTAATGTAGCATGTGCATTACAGTGTTGCCAGATTTTTCAAAACCCTTAAATGTTTGAGCCAGACACACACAGACTGGCACAAGTAGACATGCATTCACAGACAAACATGGTACATCACAGCCCCAGCGCAACTCCAGGCAGGATCTTAATCCCATTCATACCCGCTAAATAATGGTGACACATGCCTTGTTTTGTAATAATCTTTGTTGGTCTTGAATTTCCCTTATTTGTACACAGTCTGTCTGACTGTGTATTGGTGGGGTCCAAACACTTTAGAGATGGTTTGATAACATTTTCCAGCCTGATGAGGTATAGCTCTTTTGTTCATGTTATGATTGTGAAGAACAGACTTTGATGGATCCCTGTTTTTTTTTTAAAAAAAACAGGGTGCCCATTCACACCTGATTGTCAACCAAAACAACTGTTTCTAATTTCATCTACAAATTAATTTTATTGTTATTTGTTCAATGGGATAATGTTTTAGGTCATATTTATGCAGAAATATAGAAACTGCTGAAGGGTTCACAGACTTTCAAGCACCACTGTATGTGAAGCTACCACTGAGGTAGTGGCCTATAATTTTATTTTGGAGACACAAAATCTGAAGTCAAATGTTTTAGTTTTAGCAGGACAATAACTTGCCTTATGTCAGACCTGGATAATGTGGATGAATAAATTGAGCTAGTTTTTATTCTTATTTATAAACATATTGTATATATGAGATATTTAATATGCCTGTATATCTGTCTATCTATCTATCTGTCTAAGGTTGAATGAATGAATGAAGGAATGAGGCAACGACCAGGAAAAAATGAGTAATTGAGCTTTTGAGCCTTGTCACTTTATTAAACTGGATTAAATTGTACTTAATTAGCATTTTTACCTTTTAGATTTATAATGCATGTCTATAATCTAAACCCAAAAAAATGTTTATTCTGAGACCAAGGTTATTTGAGCGAAACAGCAAAAATCTGTTGGTTGTATAAGCATTCAGACCCCCGCACCCCAGTCTTCACATACAGGATTATATCTGGTAGAGTCACCTTTGGCTGCAATGTCAGCCTCACAACATCTGGGATTTATCTCTATTAGCCTTGCACATCTGGATTCTGATATGTTTGTCCACTTTTCTTGGCAAAATTGCTCATACTCTGTCAGATCAGTCTGACTTAGGGATGAACTTTAAGACCGCTACAGATTCTCAAATAGATTGAGGTCAGAGCATCTTATATGAAGTACTGTACAAAGCTTCTTATATTGAATACAATACAAAGATCAAGGAACAAGGAGCAATAAAAAGATTTGGTTGCAAATAAATCTAAAATAGTTTATTAAACAAAATAAACCACAAGGAACATTTTATTACTGTATGTTGAAGTGCATTTCTGGAGAAATTATGGTAGTCACAAAAAATTAAAACTATAAATCTGATCAGTGAGAGTGGAACAATGTTTATTATGTGCAGTGTAACAATATCTGTGGTAGACACTGTATTGTTCATCATTTTTTGTATGTATTACTCCATCCGGTTTAGGATAACTCACAGATGTCTGATGTTGCCTAGATAACTCTTCCCACATGGTATCCATATGCAACCCGCCTGCGCATGCTGTTCCTGCTAGTCGTACATCTGCCTGAGCCAGCAAAGGAGCACATCATTGAAATTAGGTTTATTCATTAGCTACTACAGGGATATTTAGATAGTGTTTTTTTTTTGTTTCCCAAAAAATTCCACCCCAGTTTCTGATTTCTTCACACACTTCTATTATCTATTATTTATTATTCTTTCCTCTGTAGTGTGTTATAACGAGCTTGCTTTTTTTGCATGGCACTTCTTCCTTCTTCTTCTTCTATTTATCCTCCTTTCTCAGACAAGATCTATCAGTCCTTTTAATAAATATTTCAGAGACAAATGTTATACAGTATGTTATCTTTGGCATAGGTTACTCAGGGCCATGGACACCAGGGAGCAGGAGTGGTCAGGCTTTATTCATAGGGCACTGTCTATCCCTCCCCCCTTTTGTTACTATTGATCAAGTGAAAAGTGTGGGTTACAAAACTTAGTTACCACTACTAAATTACAAATAGCATGCCCTATAAGAAATTTACTATGGGCATTACCTCCAAAAAAGAACTGCATTTGCCCGGTGGACATGGCAAACATTGAGACAAAGCAGGCAGTGTGTTCACAGTTCATGCAGCTAAGGTAGGTTTAGTTTTTTCAGACATTTATAATGCATATAAAGAAAACGACTAGTGATATATGTAGAGATTTATGGATACTTTCTATAGTACAAAATTGCCTAAACTTCTCTATCTCTATCTCTCTCTCTCTTTCTCTATTCTCTCTCTCTCTCTCTCTCTCTCTTATATGTATGGCAAATAGGGTGGGACACTTCCATAAAATCTGTGGTAAATATATACACAATATTTCCAAAAGTATTCGCTCACCTACCTTGATTCACATATGAGGTCATTTATAGGGTTGGACTTAGGTTCATCCTTTGCAGCTAGAAAATCTTCAACTCCTTTGGAAAGGCTGTCCACAAGCGTGGTTATAGAAATTTTTGACCATGCTTCCAGAAGCACATTTATGAGGTCATACACTGATGTTGAACAAGAATACCTGGCTCTCAGTCTTCGCTCTAATTCATCACGAAGATGTTCTATCGGGTTGAGGTCAGGACTCTGTGCTGGCCAGTCAAGTTCATCCATGTCTTTATGGGCCTTGCTTTGTGCACTGGTGCACAGTCATGTTGGAAGAGGAAGGGGCCAGCTCCAAACCGTTCCCATAAAGTGTCTTGGTATGCTGAAGCATTCATACACCTGAGGCCATGAAAGTGATTGGAACACTGATTCGATAATTCGGATGGGTGAGCAAATTCTTTTGAAAATGTAAGAAATAAAAGGCCCAACCTACCTGGCATCCTGGAAATTAATTTGAGATTAAAAGTAGAATTTGACTTTAGGAGATCCAATGTCTGGCAGTTTGATTATTTTCCCGATTTACTTTTGACTGATTCACTCACTAGTTAAGATAGTAGGATTATTAAATAAACTGGCCAAAGGTGTGACAGTGAAAGTTGTCAAAAGCCTCTCTTGCCTCTGGGATCCATATTGTGTGTGTATTTTATAGTAAGGTCTGAAATTAAAATTCCTACTAATCAAATGAATATGTTTGATCTTGGAATTTTTTCGTAATATTGCATTATTTGAATATATAATCACATATTCTTTATTATTCTATGGGGCAGTCGTGGGCTTGTGGTTAAGGATCAGCCTTGCGACCGGAAGGTCCCTGGTTGGATATCGAGTACCATGGCTGAAGTGCCCATTGGCAAGGCACCTAACCCCCAGTTGCTCCCCGGGTGCCGTGCTGGCTGCTCACTGCTCCGGGCAAGTGTGCTCACTTCCCCAGTGTGTGTGTATTTGTGTGTTTCACTGCACGGATGGGTTAAATGCAGAGGAGTAATTCCGCTGTGTGCAGACACAGTGGCAAAATGTATCACTTGTACTTTCTTCTTTCAAATTAAACAATGGATGCAGTACACATCACAGTTACAAATTTGTATGGTGAAGCAAAATGCCAGAGAAGTAGAGGACAAGTGTAGGTTTATTAAAGAAATTCAGAAATCCAGTGACTAATCCAAACTCTATATAATCAAATAGGCTGTGGTCAGGCAATGAACAAACAGCAATCAAAAGGCAAATCCAGAATAAAGGTATCAAATAAACAGTCAAAGGTCAGACACACAAAAAAGCAAATGCTCAATAAACAATGCGTGACATACAGAGTAGATTGTATCAGTGGGGAGAACGGGAGAGAAGATCAGACACAGGTGATACAAATTAACGAATTATTCGAACATTTCTTCTATTAATCTTTGTTTTTTTTTTGGAAAAAAAAAAGGTAAAGACGCAGAAAGTTGTCTCTTTATTGAAAAACGTAATAGTAGGATTAGGTTTGAACATAGCATTTAACAACTGCATTAATAATTTCCCTCACTGGCCATTTTATTGGGGAAACCTTGCTAGTCAAAGGTCGTACCCCCTTTTGCCTTCAGAATTCTTTGTGCTATACGTTCAACAGAGTTGGTATTCTGCATTCCTTAGTTGTAACATGTGATTATTTGAGTTACTCTCACATCAACAAGGCATTTTGCAGAGCACTGTTGCTCACTGGATATTTTCTCTTTTCGGACCATTTTCTGTAAACACTAGAAATAGTTGTGTGTGAAAATCCCTGTAGATCAGTAGTTTCTGAAATACTCAGACCAGCCTGTCTGAGTGCCTAATTGCATTGAGTTGTGGCCATGTGATTGGCTGATTAGATATGAGTATTAACAAGCAAGTGAAGGTAAAATGACTATTGAGTGTATATCAGTGAAATGTTCTCGCAAATAATAACTAGAAACTATGTATGTCTGTATTTGTGTGCAGTTGCATACTAGTATATTTCTGAGGAATATTTTAGGTTTTTAACTTTTAAACTAAGGGCATGGTGGCGCAGTGGGTAGTGCTGGATAAGGTTTCCTCCCGCATTCCAAAAACACGCATAATAGGTTAATTGGTCTCTAAATTGCTCGTTAGTGTGTGAATGTGAGTGTGATTGTGTGTGTGCCCTAGGATGGATTGGCTCCCTGTCTAGGGTTTTTCCTGCCTTTGCGCAGAGTTGCCGGGTGAGCACCGGATTTCCCGTGGCCCTAAAACTAGGATTATGCGGGTATATAAAATGAATAAATTAGTGCTTTACATCAATTTTCTACACGGACCGTATTTTGGGGACTATGACGGGTAAATCCTTTAGTCCATGTGTTTTTAACCCCAAGCACACACATTCTATTTGTGCTGCCATTATTGGCCCAATCACTCTTATTATCTTACTGCTTGGTGGAAATTATAAAAATAGCCCTCAGTACTTTGGGGATATTGCTGGGCCCCCACTTCAGGGCCATTACAGATATGAATGTGTCAAAGCATTTATGCCTAGAATCGCTTGTGGCTTAGATGTTAACTGGGGCCACAGTTGTTTACCTGCTTCATTTCGGTCCCTCACGTGTGCACTGGTTTGGCTTTGATCCAAGATGAAACTCAGTCAGGCTGATAAATATCCTGCCCCTGAACACCTGTAGCACAGAAGAAAGAATTCACCATCGCATAAGCTCATAACCCGGGGTGAAACTCTCTGTTCAAAAGCAAAACAATACAAATGGTTAATATAAGCCAGTGTTTGAAATTCAATGACTTCACCTGTTTATTATCTACAGAGGTGGGAAGTACAGAACCAGTGTTTTTTACCGAACATAAGTAAAATATTAAAATATCCAAATCTTTTACTTTTATTCATTGCACTTCTGAAGAACGGTCTCTATTTACAACAAATAGACATCATCAAGCATTTGATTCAGCACTAGTTTCCAAACAAATCTAAACTATGACAGATGTGACAGCAACAGAGAGATGTTTGAAAGAGTACTTAATATATTCATTTACAAATGTCTAGCTTTTATCTGCAACATGCCTTTTTACAGCTATATACACACACAGCATTTACTACCAAAAACTACAGAAAATGCAAATTGATTATTTCATCATCATTATTATCATCATTTTCTTCTTTTTTCTTATTTTTCCTCAGTTTTCACATATTTTTCAATAATCAGTACACATCAGTAGTAGGATTGTAGCTACATATCTAATATAAAATACAATTTCTGTCTCTATCTTTGTGTGTTGTTTTTCATGCTATCATCTATAGACAAAATTTGACCTTTTTGAGGTACATTACCCTAGTTGCTTACAATGCATTTGCGGAGTAGCGACACCTAGTGAAATATGTAACAAGCAAATACATTAGCTAGGATCTCACTAACCAATATCTTGCAATTTGAAGGGCTCAACATTGCTGAAAATTTTATAAGGGTAAACAACTCACTTAAGAACTTAATCACACACTATATCAGTAACCTATTTTTACACACTCCAAATTTGGTGAGATTTTGTCCATATATACAGATACTCGTATTCATATTCTGAACGATTGTGTTGTGAATGATAATAAAAAAATATTGATCTTATCATCGCCCCAGTTGGAAAATCATCATTTGAAGGTTGGTATACATTCCACTTATGAAAATCCCTCTGTGGTAAATTAACTTGTTTGGTTATTGGACATTATTTGGAAAGGCACAAATTGTCTGTAGACCTCAGAGATGGGACTGTTTAGAGGCACAGATCTGGAAAAGTGTACAGAAATACAGGGTGTGCCATATATATATAGATACACCTTAATAAAATGGGAATAGTTGTTAGTAGTAACTTCCTGTTTGTGGCACATTAGTATATGGGAGTGGGGAAACTTTTTAAGATAGGTGGTGACCATGGCGCCATTTTAAAGTCGGCTATATTATATCCAACTTTAGTTTTTTTAATGGGAAGAGGGTCATTGTGTTGAATTGTCAATGCAACCCTCTTCTCCCACTCACACACTAATAGCAACACCGCAGAAGAAATGCTAGCACACGCTTCCAATATCCATAGTTTCAGGTTCTGCACATCTCATATCTTCACAGCATAAACAATTGCCTTCAGATGAGCCCAAAGATAAAAGTGTAAGGGGATCAGATCGGGAGACCTTGGGGGCCATTCAACTGGCCCACGACATCCAATCCACTTTCCAGGAAACTGTTCATCTAGGAACGCTCGGACCTGACACCCTTAATGTTGTGGTGCACCATCTTGCTGGAAAAACTCAGGAAACCTGCCAGTTTCAGTGCATAAAAAGGAAAATACATCATCATGTAGCACTTATCACATATCTAGTGGCCTTGAGGTTTCCATTGATGAAGAATGGCCCCACTATTTTTGTACCCCATATACCATACCATCAATTTTTGTGTTCCAACAGTTTTGGAGGGATCTATCCAATGTGGGTTAGTGACACACCAAAAGCGGTGGTTTTGTTTGTTAACTTCACCATTCAGATAAAAGTTTGCCTGTGTTTTCTGTGTAAACTGAGGGTCCTGTTCCACTTTTTTGTTTTGCCATCCTGCAAATTCAGTGCGCCGATCTGGGTCATCCTCGTTGAAATGCTGCAGCAGTTAAAGTTTG
>JAOUQT010000036.1:16289716-16300665 GCA_025769995.1 Xyliphius kryptos
AGAGAAAGAGAGAGAGAGAGAGAGAGTGAGAGAGAGAGAGGGGATCCTCATTTCTGGATAATGATCAATATGTTTCAATATTCGATTCGATTAGATTCAAAGTTATTGTCACTACACATGCACAAGTACAAGGCAATGAAAAACAGTTTGCATTTCATTTTATATTTATTGTATTTAGTAGACGGTCTTATCCAAAATGACTTATATTTAGTTTGAGTTTAAAAAGTGGAAAATGTTCTGCAGCCATATTGCAAGTAAGTACTACACTTTTATGAAACTATCTAAAGCTTTCATGAAGCTATTCCTATTTATTATTGCTATTTTCCTATCAACTATGGTATTCTCTAGAGAAATGAATGTTGCTATAGGTGTAAGTATAGTATTTACTGCCTAGAATAATATTATATAGTATTTCTATGATCGTCGGAGCCAGGAATGTGGAGCCATGTGTGTGCTGTATGTGTGCAATAAAGTTGCTGAAAAATTAGCAACTAGAAAGTGCGGTTCTTGCAGAAACTGTGATGTGTGTTGCACCGGTGTAAATCTTTGTTTAGACATTATTAGATTACTGATGTGTGTGTGTTTGTGCATGCGTGTGTGCGTGTGAGAGGGCGCATGCACGTGTATGCATGTGTGTGTACACTTTGTCTGTCTGTGTCTGTGTATGAGAGATGTTCCTTGCTAGCTTTCATGCCTTATAAGTAAAAAAAACAAAGTAGGTAAACACTTGAACGTACGTATATTTACGAACCCAATTCCAAAAATGTTGGGACAAAGTGCAAACTGTAAATAAAAATGGAATGCAATAATTCACAATATGATTCTATTTGTATTTTATTCATAAATTAATGTGAATATTTGTTTTGAACATTTTTATTTATGAAATCTGTAGCCAAAGCAGTTTTTTCCTCTCCTCCCCGTACTGATGTATGTGCGTGTGCATGTGCCTTGTCTTTCTGTGTATGAGAAACGACTGTTGCTGTCTTTCATGCTAAATATCTCAAAAACCACAGTATGTAAAAAATATAACATTTAAAGTAGACAAGTTTCTCTACTGATTTCTAATCAAATGTTGTCTCTAAATTAACATTTAAATTTGTTTTAATTACAGTTTTGCTTTTAATACGGGATAAAATAAGGCAAGTAATGTGCAGGCTCAACATTTGTGTATTTTACTCGTCTATCACTTAACTTTTTTTCTTAGAGAGGAGACCTAGCCCTTCATTATTATGTAAAATATAGGTGTATTGACCAAGAAATGGCAGAGATATGACAGTTTAGAAAAAAAGGTCAAATCAAATATGTTAGTATGGGTTTTGTTCAAATTTAACATGAGGATATTTAAGGAGGTGGGTCTGTACATACAGGGGTTAGACAATGAAACTGAAACACCTGGTTTTAGACCACAATAATTTATTAGTATGGTGTCTCCTTTTGCGGCCAATACAGCATCGATTCGTTTTGGGAATGATACATACAAGTCTAGCACAGTGGTCAGAGGGATTTGCAATTCTTCTTGCAGGATAGTGGCCAGGTCACTACGTGATGCTGGTGGAGGAAAACATTTCCTGAATTGCTCCTCCAAAACACCCCAAAGTGGCTCTTGATACGTCACAAAGACTTGCTGTCTTTGTCACAGATGCGCCAGCAAGACTTGCACCAACAATTTGTCCTCTTTTGAACTCTGTGGTATGTCACACATAATGTTGTGTGCATTTCATTATTTTGAGCAAATCTGTGCTCTTACGCTGCTAATTGAACCTTCACACCCTGCTCTTACTGGTGCAATGTGCAATTAATGAAGATTGGCCACCAGACTTACCAACTTAGCCATGAAACCTCCCACACTAAAATGACACATCATATAGATATATATCACACAAGTATTTAGTGAGCAGCCATGGTGAGCAGCCTGCACAGTGCCCAGGGATCAACTGTGGGTTAGGTGCCTTCACAAGGCTGGGTCCTTAACCACAAGCCTGTCCCATTATTCTCTGCATTTAACACATTCTGGTGTGAACACCCAGAGCAGTGTGCTGCCCCCTTGAGGCGCATGGAGAGCAGTTGGGGGTTGGGTGCCTTGCTCAACGGCACTTCAGCCATGACTTGGTCTACCCTATACATTTAACCATGGCTAACTCCAAATAGGGTCCTCATATAGAGAACGCATCAGATATTAAACTGATAAGAACAGACATCACACCTATTCTTAGTCCAAAGGCAGAGAACTGAAATCCTAATGCTAGTAATGTGTATCAACTGGATTCTACATGAAAAATAGATTTGGGATTTAATATTTTACTAAGCTGCTTCATTTTATAGATTTAGTGTAGTTGGGTAATTTTATTACCATTAGGACAAGGTGAGTGTACAAAATGTACAAGAACTACACGATGGTTGGCCATAAAGGCAAAAGGCACATGTGATTGAATTACCTAACATTTTCTGGTCTCAGCTTATGCAGAACCATCTCGATAAGGTCTGGTCTGAAATCCTCCAACATGTATTCTGCAGCAAGCACCTCCTCCAGTGGATAATACTGGAAGAAATATGCATCAGGGATTGTAGTAACACAGTAATTAGCTGGTAAATTGCAGAAAATTCTGCAGTGTGCCATTTAAACTTTAGACATACAATTAAACACATGGTCCATAACAGTGAACGCACTGAGAAATACTGTATTATTCATGATCAGGTGTCTGGGGGGAAAAACGGAATATATCTAGATATTACGTATCATTGTAGTAGTGAGAGGACAAATACTGAACATTATGGTGACAAGACTTCAGAATCATTGAGATGAAAAATAAACCTACGTGCAAAAGTCCTGCTACTTTGGATGTGTATCCACGTGGGCGTTCTTTATCCTTGAATCTGAATGCCACATTGTTCAAATCCTGCTCAGAATAAAATGGAAGATACATTTAATAATTTACACCACTAAAATTATTTAAAAGTTTACTTTCTATGTTATTAATTACTGACTATTATAATAAAAGACAAACATTCAACATCCACAGACAACTACCAGAAAGCTAAGGTAAATCGTACATATTTTCATTGCTAATCTCACAAAATCCCCTAGTGCTGTAAGTGGCATAGTCAAGCAAAAAGCATGGGTGAAAAGGGGCAAGTCATGCCACTGCTTTCGATATATGATTTACACCTTACAACTGTCAGTTTCATTGAGTCAATTTCAAACAGATAACCATCACTGATTTGTCTGTATTCTTGGAAAATATCAGTTACTCGTGTAAATGATTAACCATAACTCCATTAACCCTAGAGGAGAAACAGTCAACCAAAAGTAATTGTAATGTTTACAAAACCATACATGAATAACTGGTATATGGAAATCCTACTACGCACTAAAGAGAATCTCTTGGAAGAATATCATGAGGAAGCGACACAACTTAGGGTTTACAGGTAAGCTGTTAGTACAAACATGCCACAGGGTAGGGCGCTACTGACAATCAAGGAGAAAAATCAAGGAGCAGTTGCATACTGATGCCGATACTGTTTTGTCTGCTATACCAGTTTGTTTACAATCCAGGGAATTAAAGGGTGTAAGCTCTTAATCAAATAGCAAAGATCAAGAAAAGTATCTGACCTACCTTACATTCTTGGAAAACCCACTCCTGAGGGCCCTCTGTGCGCAGCTTCTGAATGTACTGGAACATGTGAAAGATGATGTCCTCTACATGCACTGAAATCAAATGAAATTAACAAATGATGTGTACTCAGACTAGTGTATATTTTCTAATCCCTGACACAGAGTTTATAGAAAACCAGTAATATAACTGAACAGCACCATCAAAATGTATACACAGTCATGGAATTCATGTAATCAAACATTCCTTTATTATTTTATTTAACAACTTCTAAAAACCCCTTAAACCCAGTGCTTACATAATCCTTCTTCCGTTAAATCCACATTGATGATGAAGAACATGAAACCTTTGGCACCCTCTTTCTGGCCTCCAACTAAGGTATTTACCCAACCTAAAACACATGAACAACAGATGCTTTCCAGACAAAATAATGAAAAGAAAATGTATATGATTACATCATGTTCTATGAACATGCGTACCTTTAGATTTCAACTCAGACAGCAGGCTCCCTGGACCTTCGTGTCCTATTAAATGGCCTAAATAATGGCCAGGATTTGACTTGTAGTACTTCTGAAGGTCAGGTATAGGAAAAGTCACATACAGGTTCCGGATGTCCTTAATAGGCACAACTTTGTAAAATTGCTACAGAAGACAAAATACAAAAAAAAAACATTTACCACAAAACAAAAACTAAGGCTGGAAGCAATCGATTATAAAAATAATGTTTTTCTTTTTTTATAAATTAGTTGTCACTGTTTCGACAAGTTAAAACACTTATATTGTACAGGATTGTTTGTAATCTATTTGGATTTAAATGTGAAATATTATGTTAAACATGCTGCTCCTAAGAAGGACACAGTTAATGTTGGTGGCATTTCCAGTTTATTGCAGATGAAATAAAATAATTTGCAAATTGACATTGCTAAGCATTAGTGATTTCTATATAAATAGCCATGCAGGATAGCATACGACTAGCGGATCATTACTGCAAAATTAACCCTTTCATTTAGAAATCAAGCCCCTCTCACTTTATGGCAGGGTGCTGCATAGGTCAGTGAGGTTTATTTTACAATATCAACTGGCCCAGTGTACATAATCTTTACTTACTAGATAATATGCAAAAGGAATTTATTTGACCGAAAGTACCTTATCAATTGTGTCATTAAAAATCATGGTTAATCTGCAATACAAATCTGCGAGTGGTTGGTGCTGTACACCTCGCACCTGTACAAGTTGTCATGGAATGTGCTTGAAAGCTTGGCCTCACCCTAAGATGATCTTCTTGAAAGGGATGATTTGGGAATTCTGGGATAGGCACAGATTTGTTCTCCACCTCTCCAAAAAGTTTAACCACCATAGATGTTAACTCATCCAGAGATTCTGACCATAAAATAGAGAAGATGAAATGGAAAAGTCAGGCTTCAGGATTTAAAAAGTTATAATAAGTCCTGTATGAAGAGTAATTATTTCTCCAAATGGTCTGAAGGTTTAAGAAACACATTATAAATAAACATTTTATACAAAATACGGTATATACCAATCAATTCTAATTTAAAAGCAAGTTCTTTTACTAGTTAAATCACATTTAGTATAAATCTGTTTGTACACGATCATACATTATATGTAGATATTTATTTTCCTCAAAACAATGACACGTATAGATTATTTATTTATTATTTAACGTCATCCTCAGCACCAGTGGCTATTCTAATGACAGGAACACGGTCATACTCGTACACAAGTTTTATATCATACGCAAAGTCACGTATCAATACACAAGTCTCCCTATAGGATATTTTAAACAAAAATGGAAAGATACAAGGGAAACAAAGAAAATACCATTTTTAGGCTTAATTCAGATGATAAATTTCCTAGAGCAGCTGTAATATTAGAAAATGTGAGAGGGGAGACATTCATAAAAAAAAGAAACCTAAACTATTTCAGAAAACTTCTGTTATTTGTAGCCTGCATACATGTGATGCAACCTAGCTTTGTCATTAGAAAGAAGATTAGAGAGAATGAAATAACTCTACGTTTAATTGCAACCTCTCCAGAAGATATGCACTTAGAGATGCAATGTGAAATACTTGTGAAATGTGCTTTGAATAGAGCATTTAATTTGTAAAACATGAGGTATGGAAAGGCCATCCAGCAAGCTGACAAAGAGGGAAAATATTACAGAGCACAATATGCTGGATGCCAAAAAGCTAACAGATCAGCTATGGTGTGCTGTGGAAGAACCATTTTAAATTAAGTTAAACTTAAATATTTAACTTCATTCTGAATATGAGGTCTTGCAACTTAAAATAACAGGACTATATATTGCATGGACAAACATTTGTGGAGACCCAACAATGGCATACCAGATCTCGTCTAGCAATGCATTCCAATAGATTCTGGAATCTGGTTGCTGGGTTTTGTAGCAAGCATTTCAGCATATACCAGAGGATGAAGTCAGGGCTGTCATTTCTACACTGGTGAATTAATTTGCCAAAAGTTCACAGGGCCTTTTAGTTTCAGAAAAATAAAACTATAATACAACGAAATTAGAAGAAATTCTTCACAGCTGTGTTTTAGGGCAACATTTGATGATGCTTAAGATTATTGAAAAACAAATACTGAAAATGAATACATAATGTTTTTTTTTTATATTTTGTCAACTCCTTAATGTAGTAAATTCATTAGACACAAAGGTGGCAGGTAAAAATCTGCATCTCTATCAGGGTGAATGTGTAAAAAGGTGTACCTCTTCCCAGAACACAAAGTCCCATCAGGTTGGAAGAATAAAATGTGGAGTGGAATTTAAGCAGCTCCTGACGGATATCGATGCCTTTTTGGGATGGCCAGGTTTCCAAGGTCAGCTTATTACCTAAAAAAAAGCATGTGTAAACATTTAGTCATTTCATTCTTTTCCAAACAGAGAGAGCAAACTGAATATAAATCACAGGTTTAGACACACACACTTTAATTTGTAGGCCATTACTTTGGACTTGAACAAAAAAAGCTCAAGACTGACATCATCTGGCTAATATTCATATCGAAACATAACTACTATATTAATTCACTTTTGAACAAGTATATATTTATAAACAAATATTTCAATATTTTAACTTTTTGGGCCATTTTTTAATTGGTAAAAATGTATTTATCCAATAAAGCAGATACATCCCTGAATAGACTCATTTTAAAAATGCACCTCATACAATTTTAAAAGCTTTAAACAACCATTACTGTATTTTATCATTTAACATGCATTATTTTTATTTAGAGAAGAGCACATAAGTAGTTCATAAGAAACTTCGAAGGAATTTGATATTGCCAGATGCGTGCTTACATTTATGTATAGTGTCTTTATGAGCTCTACCTCTATTTAATTATAGGTTGCAGAACCAGTGATGGTAGGAAGTGGGAATGATCAGGATTGATTTTCTTTATCTGTGCAAATAAACTGAGCACACTCATTTTTTGCAAAACAATGCATTCATATTCCAATGGTTTGAGGGGTAAATAGTCTCAAACCCTCCATCAGGATGCGTGTGCTGTAGTGGGTATAATGTATTAATGCCTATAAAATACCTGTTCCAAATTTGCTAAAAGGATGTTCAGGGTTCCCAGTGGCCTTTTCCAGCTGAAATAATCTCCATGCATCGTTCATCAGATTCTTTTCATGCTCTGAATCCACAGCATTCACTTCACGGTCCTTACAGCTTTCATCAAACAGAGGACACAAAAAGAACTGGGCAAACCTAAAAAAAAAGGCAATAGGAAAATCAAGAAAGAAAATGGAGTACAGTAAATAGGCTGCTCACTGATGTATTTTAATCAGATAAAAAGGCAAACACTATGTAAACTAAGGACCATACAATTACACCTACATTCTGAATGTTGTTATTAACTCCGTGACCAGCTGTGTGTTTTTGTACTTTCTTTATTTACAGACTGCCTTGGAGACTAAAGGGAATATCTCAGGATAGAAATAGGATCCTTTGAGATCCTGAAAGTCACCCAGAGGGATCGTAAGTTCTATATGCACTGAACCATAATAGAAGAATATTCCTTTAACATATTATCGATAGTTTTTAATGCATTTAAAATGCAACATTTCTCAGTAATCCTAGCACAATTAAACTTGCAAGTGACACTGCAGAACATCATTCTGGACTGTGTCCACCCTGAAGCTGGGTTTCTAAAAGCATTCATGGGCAGTTCAAATACAGGCAAATAAACCCAATTTATGCAAAAAGACTGAAATCCAACTGCCATGCAAATAAAAAAAGGACTGTTGAAAGGAAACCTCAGTGAAAAAAAAAAACCAAACAGGTGACCTTATGGAAAATGCAAATAGCACATGAATACTGCATGAATACATTTTTTTTAATCTCACAAATGTTAGATATTAGGAAAAACCTTAAGCGTTGACACAAGGACTCATTTGTAAGTTAAATTCCTGGTTCTAAAGGATAACTTTTAGAATAATCTGTACATTTCAATCAGTTTTTAATTCACTTACTCACTCATACTTTTACCATTCCATTCATCCATCCACATATTCATTCCTAGTGCAATATAATGCTTTTTGTGTGATGCTTTTATTTTATATTTTATTTTTATTGTAACTGACTAATATTTTCTACTGGTAGAAATATGATCTAAAACATCATCAGATTTTCACCCAAATCCTAAAAGTAGATAAAGAAAACCCAGTTAAATGAGACGGGTATTATACTTGGCCATTTATTTATTAAGGAAAATAATCTATTACAAATTTGTGAGTAACAAAAGTATGCAAACCTCTAGGATTAACAGTCAATTTGAAGGGGAATTAGAGTCAGGTGATTTCAATTAATGGGATGACAATCAGGTGTGAGAGGGCACCTTAATTTATTCAAAGCCTCTTAACAACACAGCTGTGGAAGTGTATCATGGCACGAGGAAATTTGATTTCTGAGGATATGTTTCAGCTCATAAGTCTGGAAAAGGTCACAAAATAAGCTCTGAAGAGTTTTGACTCAACCAATGCACCGTCAGACAGATCATGTGGACAAGCCAAAAGGCTATTCGAAGAATGTTTTGTAGATGGATGAAATCAAAATGGAACTTCTGGTTTAAATGAAACAGGTTTTATATTTGGAGAACGGATATAGAAAATTATCGCATCTGTGGTAGCATCATGGTTTGGGAATCTCAAGAGAAGGAGGGTCATGCAGAAAGTCAACGAACCTAAGCACACGGGTTGTTTAACCAAAAAAATGTGTTCCAAATGTTTCCAAATGTTTTAGAAAGGCTAAGTCAAAGTTCTGTCTTTAAACCAATTGAAATATTGTGGTAGAACCTATAACAAGCCGTTAATATGAGGAAACCCTCCAACATCCCAGAGTTGAAGCTGTTCTGTACAGAGGATTTGGTTTAATTACCGGCAACATATAGTTGTAGTTATTAATGCAAACTAGGGGTTACATCAGATAGTGAGAGCAGGTCCATATTGTTGCCTCTCACAAATGTGTAACATTTTCTGCAATCAATAAATGTTCAAGTATAACATGCAGAACTTGTCTCATTTCTTTAACTGTGTTCTCTTTGTCCACGTTTAGGACTTGAATGAAAATCTGATGTTTTAGGTCATACTTAATGAGGGTTCAAAAACATTCAAGCATCACTGTACATTTGTCTATTAATTTGCTGCTGTAGCACTGAATTACTGGCAATAGTGGGACTATCTTATCTTTCCAACTCTTCTACAAGTTAAATACGAAAAACACAAAATAAAAGCATTTGTTTTATTTTCTAACAGTAATAATCTGTTATGATTTCGTGTAACATGATTAATATGGTTCAGCAATCTGATTCTCCTTGGAATAAGCCCACCTGATCCCAAAGCTCAATTCCCAGAACATTAATTCTCACACCTGGGTCTGTAGAAAACATCACACATTTGACAGTCACACATTTTTTTAAACTCGAATGTAAAATGGCAATCAGTCAAAAATAGGTCAAGGTTTTTGATGTTATGTTTTGTTGCAAACCCAACACTAAGCCCACATGGGCTTTACTAAAAAGAACTCGCCTACTGAGTGTTAGATACAGATATATAATTCAAGATAAACAACTTGGAATCAACTGTCCAAGCAGATGGGAAGTGTGGAAAAGAGGTGAGGAAGAGAGTACAGGCAGGATGGAGTGGATGGAGAAAAGTGTCAGAAGTAATGTGTGACAAAAGGGTTGCAGCAAAAGTGAAAGGAAAGGTTTATTAGAGAGTAGTAAGACCTATAGTTTGGAGATAGTGGCACTGATTAAGAGACAGGAAGCAGAACTGGAGGTGGCAGAGCTTATGATGTTGAGGTTCTCATTAAGAGTGACCAGGGTGGACAGGATTAGGAATGAGAACATCAGAGGGACAGCACAGGTTTTAAAATTGGGAAACAAAGTTAGAGAGAGCTGATTGAGATGGTTTGGACATGTGCAGAGGAAAGACAGTGGATACATTGGTAGGAGTATGTTAGAAATTAAGTTGCCACGCAGGAGGCAGAGAGAAAGACCAAAGCGGAGATATATAGATGTAGACATGCAGATAGTTGGTGTGAAAGCAGAAGATGCAGAGGACAGAGTGAGGTGGAAAAGATGGCCGTATGGTGGAGCACAGTGCATTATGTAATCTCTTATTACATCGTTATGTAATCTCTTATAAGCAAAAAAATAATACTAATTATTTTAATAATTTGAATAATAAATTATAGTTAAAATATATATGTAATAAAAATATGTAATTTGATTTTGTAAATGTTGAAACTATGCTACACAGTCATTACACATGATGCGTATGATAATGAATTACTGAAATACATATGTAGGCTATTATTGGCAGAATTTTTATTTTTTGTGACACACTGCACATTGTTTTATAATGTGATTTCTATTGCTGTGTGCTTGAACTTGACACTGAGTATTTTTTCCTGAGGGAGTCGGAGGACATTTTTCGGTTTATTTAGCTGTTGAAAACGATGCCGAAGCTCATTTGCCAGATGCCTTTGGCATTTTTGGCCGGAGGAGGAATTTCCTGTCTGATTGTGTTCATCGCATCAGAATTGTATGCAGAATTTATCCGGCTTGTAGCAATATACTGCGGAAAAGGGGAGCAGACCTTATTGGGGAAAAGCTACTCGTAGACAGTGATGTGTTTTTCTGGGTTGTAAGACTGTATGTACAACCCCTGGCAAAAAGTATGGAATCACCAGTCTTGGATGAGCACTCATTCATACATTTCATTCTGTAGAACAAACTCAGATCAAAAACATGATGCAATAATAAGGTCATTCCAAAGTGCAACTTGTTGGCTTTCAG
>JAOUQT010000036.1:16328891-16341242 GCA_025769995.1 Xyliphius kryptos
CAGTAATTAAGCCTGCTGTGGACAGAAACGAGCAGGCGACAGGGAGAAGAGGTGTGTGTGTGTGTGTGTATATAGATTGAGCTCTGCAATTTATAAAATGAAAAGTATCTTTGGAAACAGAAATAAAAGAAGACCAAGATGAGACATTATCTGTGTCTGCAGTGTTATAACAGACATTTGTAAATATCTGTATGCAATTGAATTTACATTTGTTATTAAAAGTGGTGCAACAAGGAACCTGATGATGTTTCCAGATCTGTCCGAGCTCCTGAGTAAGCAGCAGTGTTGAGAAAATATAAAGAAACTGAATATAGATGTAGCGACAGTGTTTGGCAACCCCAGTGGGTTTCAGTAGTATGCATATTCGACCAAACTGGAACTCTGTGGTGTACAAGTACTACAATACCCAGGTGACGTACTAGTCTAGTCAGATTTTTATAGTATACAGAGGAGCTATCTATGCACCGTGGCCAGAAAGCAGTACAAAAAAGGTGACCGGTGGACAATGCAATAAGGGAGAAAGCTGGCAACACAGAGTATAAATATGATAAGAATAGATAGGAATTGTAAATATTTATATACACCATTTTGCCAAAAGTATTTGCTCACCTATCCAAATGCTCAGATTCATGTTTTCCAAATCACTTCCATGGCCACAGGTGTATAAAATCAAGCACCTAGGCATGCAGACTGTTTTTACAAACATTCGTGAAAGAAGGGGTCGCTTCCAGAAGCTTAGTGAATTACAGCGTGGAACTGTGATAGGATGCCACTAGTGCAATGAATCCAGACGTGAAATGTCCTCAGTCCTAAATATACCACAGTCAACTGTATTATAAGATAACGGAAGTGTATGGGAACAACAGCAACTCAGTCACGAAGCGGTGGGCGGGCCACATATACCGACGGAGTGGGGTCAGAGGATGCTGATGCGCATAGTGCGAAGAGGTTGCCAATTTTCTGCAGAGTCAATCTCTACAGACCTCCAAAACCTCATGTGGCCTTTATGGAATGAGTTTCCATGGTCGAGCAGATACATACGAGAGTCAAGGCAGGCGAGCGAATACTTTTGGCAATATAGTGTATCGGCAATATATATTTTCTAAATACTTTTATGTTGTGAATGAAAATATTTATAAAATACTTTTATTTAAAACATAAATGAAAGTATTTTCGGAATTCTGTACAATGTGAATTTTATTTCTGTGTTCCTTAAAGCTTACAGGTTTTAATATGATTTATCGAGGGTTAAGTCAGTGTCTCAATACATAAGAGAACATATCTATTTTTTATTAGTTTAATGACTGAGTAATAATAGAAATGTTGGTCTTTTTTTAACTTTTGGCCCTTCAAATTCTTTGGGTATTTTGCCCCCCCACACATATGCATGCTAGAGGGTTTTAAGCACAAACAGGTAAAGGTTTTGTTTTCAAACTGCAATTTTGTTAGAATTTATGCAGAAGTGCCACATTTCTGTGATCAATTCATGTGTTTCGATCGCTAGTCAAGGCGAGTGTGTTAATGTACAAAAACCAGGCTTACCTCTAAACTTGATATCCAGGCCACTGAACTCTAGTTCGACTCCCTGCAGAGCTTCACCCAGTGTCTCATGATAGTGGCTGATGGTCCTTTTGGTGCCCGCACAGAAAGGAAGGGAGAAATATTTATATGTCTCCTGTCTGTTGTGATATGGCCCAACTGTGTTCATCCATAGAACCACCTCCTCTTTGTCGTCATACTGAAAAATAAAACAAAAAAAACAGGCAGTTTTTATATACACAGCCATGAAAACCTTTAGCAGGGTAACACCTACCAAAGACATTCACCAAGCAATCATGAATAAACCTACACTGTTACCTTAATTGCTAGTCCATTAACCTCATAGATACTTGTCAACAACTCTGGACGCAAAGCCAGAAACAGCACTAGATAGGGCACTACTCCATCATAGGGCACGTTCACACACTAAAGGCTACTTTAGGGACACCAATTAACCTAACATGCATGTCTTGTACTGCCAGAGGAAACCCTCACTAACGCATGAAGTTAAGCACACAAAATTTTTTTTTTCAAGTCAAACCACCAGGAATTGAACCCAGGATGTTCTTGCAACGGATCATTGCCTCTTTTTTAGGAACTATAAAATGTTAATATATTAAATAGAAAGTTTTTTTTCCTTTGGATAGAATGGATTGAATTACATTTGGATAAAAAGACCTTTTTTTCCCCATGATGCCATTTCAGTTTGTTGATTTCACCATAGCACTTTACATCATGGAGGCTGAAAGCTAACATCAATCCAGATTTAATATTGGTTAGGCCACGCCATCACTGTCTTTTACATACGCACACAGACACGAAGACAGTGCTGTTTGACTACTTTCAAGTTCTAGAGTACATTATTCTACTGAAGCAATAAGCAGTTGCACCCCTTTGACAAACAATTTGGGAAGAATGTCAAACACATACGTCAGACTGACACACCTACAAGAGTTTGAAGACTTGGCACAACGTCTGTAGCTCACTTGGATTTATATAAATCGTTCAACATCCCACCATCAAGACCAATGGGAGTGAAAATAAGGAGACATGTAGATATTTTCAGCATTTGGTAGACAAATGCTTGCAGAATGATCAGTAATGTTGCCGGTGCATGTCTGTAATGATTGTGCTCAATTTGAATGGCATTTACTGCTGCAACTCAATAAATTAGAATACCATCAAGAAGTTTATTTATTTCAGTAATTCCATACACAGTGAAACACACACATTATATAGATTCATTACAAACACAGTTATCTACTTCTAGTGTTTATTTCTGTTAATGTTGATGATTATTGCTTACACACAATGAAAACCCAACATCATTATCTCAGAAAATTTAAATATTGTATAAAACCAACTGAAACAATGATTTCTAATAGCAGATAGTGTCCTACTGACAAGTATGTACAGTAAATGCACTCAAAACTTGGTCAGGGTGGCTTTTGCACAAATTACTGCATCAGTGCGGCACAGCATGGGGGAGATCAGCTTGTGGCACTGTTAAGGTGTTAAGGAAAACCCAGGCTGCCTTCATCTCGTCTGCATTGTTGAATCTGGTGCCTCATCTACCTCTTGACAATACCCCATAGATTCTCCATGGGATTTAGGTCAGGCGAGTTTGCTGGCCAATCAAGCACAGTGATACTGTGGTTATTAAAGCAGGTACTGGTTCTTTTTTTCCAGTGTGGACAAGTGCAAAGTCCTGCTGGACAATGAAATTTTCATCTCCAAAAAGGTTGTCGGCGGAGGGAAGCATGAAGTGCTCAAAAATTTCCTGGTAGATGGCTGCATTGACTTTGGTCTTGATATAACACAGTGGACCTACACCGGTAGATGACCTGACTCTCCAAACCATCACCGAATGTGTAAACTTCACACTAGACCTCAAACAGTTGGGGTTGTGTACCTCTCCACTATTCATCCAGACTCTGGGACCTTGATTTCCAAATGAAATGCAAAATTTACTTTCAACTAAAAACAAAACACTGGACACTGAGCAACAGTCCAGTTCTTTTTCTCCTTGGCCCAGCTAAGATAGTTCTGGCATTGTCTGTTGGTCATGAGTGGCTTGATACAAGGAATACGACAGTTGTAGCGCATGTCCTGGATGTGTGATAGCTCTTGAAGCACTGACTCCAGCAGCAGTCCACTCCTTGTCAATCGCCCTTAAATTTTTAAATGACCATTTCTTGAGAATCCTTTTAAGACTGGGGTTATCCCGGTTGCTTGTGAACCTTTTTCTACCACACTTTTTTCCTTTCACTCAACTTTCCATTAATATTCTTGGATACAGCACTCTGTGAACAGCCAGCTTCTTTAGAACAGCAGCTTCTTTAGCAATGGCCTTCTGTGGCATAACCTCCTTGTAGAGTGTGTAAATGACTGCCAGTGTCTTCCACATGATTGTGTAGCCTACTGAACCAGAATAAGGGACAATTTTTAAACTTTTAGCAAAACAGGTGTTTAGTGTTAAATATAAAAATTTTCTGAGATAATAATTTTGGGTTTTCATTGGCTGTAAGTCGATCATCGACAATATCAGAAATAAACACTAGAAATAGATCACTGTTTGTAATGAATCTATATAATGTTTGTACTGGAGTACTGAAATAAATTAACTTTGATGATATTTTAATTTATTGAGATGCACCTGTAAGGTGACATAGGCGTCACCCAGAAGTATCCATGTGTACCATCTCCCTCCCCCCAAAAAATGATTGCAATGACATTTCTTATATCATTTTGTTACTGTATATGGTTGTGGCTGTTCATTCTCCCACTTTTTTAGGAGGTCACATGCACAAATAATTAATTAAAAACACCTGGATATTAGTTATAAGTTTTGTATTAACTACAGAACACAGATGCCTGGAAACAGACTCCACAATGTGGCAAACATCCTGTATACGCATGTATTTACTTAATCACCACATTTGAAAAATATTGCGATAATATCGGTAATCAATCACAGTGAGAAATTGTATAGATTCATCTCTAGTAAATACACCAGAAAAACCACAAGCATTAATGTCAAGAGAATTAACCTGGGGGGAAAAAAACAGACCCAGGCCATACTTCCTCCATCAAATTTGACCCCAAGCTATGGATAACAGTATGTAGCATTTTCATGGTATCCACCAAACTTAGTTTCATCCATCAAACTGCTAGGTAGTGAAGCATAATTCATAACTCCAGAGAAAATATTACCACTACTACAGAGCTACAGGATACAGGTTTTATACCTGTCCAACTGAGGTTTCACTATAAGCACAGTAATCATGGGGCGCAGCCATGAAAACATGCCATGGAGCACAGATCTTGTACCGATGTCGCTTCCAGAAGAAATGTGATGCAAGGAAGGATGAGTTTGCATGCTGATTTCGACTGAGCTGCTGTTGCTGCTAGTCACTTATCTTTTGCAATAACACGATAGATGATTAGGGCATATCCAGCAGGGGCAAAAGTTGCAAAAAAGTCTAGAATTTAAAAACGTTTACGACAGTGCCACGTTTATAATCATTTAGACACAGTGTTTACTATGGAGATTTTATGGCTATGTATTTGCATTTTATATTCACTGGTAGTAGAATGTATTGCTGAGAAGACTGAACACAATAATTAGACATGTCCATGAAGAATAATTTTATGTAATACAGGAAAAATTCTTAGACTCAGATCTACCCGGCCGTATGCAAATAATTAATCACGCCTTGACACAAGGTATGATTATTGCCAGACTGGTTTAATCTGAACATCATTTAAATACAACCTGTTTGGCAATGTAATTAAAATGTCTCAAATAGCAGCACATGATGCCACATACTAATGATCTGAATACAGTATGTAAAGGGTAAGAAAGCCATTACTAATACAAAACCACAGTGTGAGTGCAGTGTGAGTGCAGTGTGAGTGCACAAGTGCAAGATTAATGGAACCATGAATTCTGGTTTTGGTCAAAAGAATTCCCAGCATGTTCTGTATGTTTGTATAAGAAGCAATTATTATATTATATATGATAATAAATCTTTAACAAATACAATTGTTTAAAAGAAACAAGAAAATGAAAGGTGGAAGGTAGAAAGCAGCACTGTAGGCTGGATGTGTGTATTAGAAACAACACTAAATACTGTATCTCAGAATCATCCTCTGAAAAGTGCAGGTGCACTGATTATTAACACCTGGCATGAGGCACATGAGGAAATCTTTACCAGCTGCGGGAAAACATAGCGGCTTGAGCTCACTGGGTTTCATTTTGGTTGTCATCAGAAAAAGCATGAAAAGGGGATTACAGGCTGCAAGAATGACCTTTCAAAAAGCGGCTGTAGACATTCAATATATAAAAGTACTGTTCATTTTGGTGTTCTAGACTTGGGGTGTTGGGTCACAGGACGGCTAATCAGCTAAGCGGGGCGTTAAACTCAGTGGCCTCAATATTCCAAGAAATGAGCACATCTACAATCACTTCTGTTTTGGCAATGAGCCAATGTTACACAATTGTAAGTGGCAAAAGTATGTGAACCTTTGCATTCAGTGTCTGGTGTCACCCTCCTTTGCAGAAATAAACGCAACTACAGTAAACGTTTCCGGTAACTGTTAATCAGTACTACACACAGACTTGGAGAAATTTTAGATCGTAGGTCCATACAGAACAGCTTCAACTCTGAAATGTTGGTGGGTTTCCTCAAATTAACTGCTTGCTTCTGGTCCTTCCACAAGATTTCGGCTGGATTAAGCCCACAACCTTTAAATACTGAATATTACGTCAATGCATCTGTACACTAGGCGGTTCAGGCTGTATTAGCTGTGCAAATCTGAATAAAATTATTATAAATACAATGCATGTATGTGTCATCTTGCACATCATCGCTAACAGTCCCTTTGTAGAGCACACAGATGTTGGTTCTGGACGATTAAATAAAGACGATTAAATGGAACAAAAGAAGACATTCCTCCATGTTTCTGTGTTACACCGTTCCTTTGCTTCTACACATTTCTATACATCAGCGCCCGTTTCAGGGTGAGGAACAGCACATGTACGTAATGAAAATAAGGGACAAGTGCTGTCACTTTGTTATTATAAAACAGCCAAACAAGAATCAGTTTAGGTTTAAATACGTTACTCATGGCTTACTTGAACACACTAGATACTGTACACACAGGAGACTGGTTGTTGTAAGAATATTTAAAAATGGGTTCAAATGGCATAAATTGAAGAAATATTAGTTGCCTTCAGCAAGTATGAAAATGATCTGTACTTTTCAGGCTGAATCTAATTATTAGCTTGCTCTGAAAGCAAAAAGACTGCATCATACACAATGAGCAAAATAGGGTTTCAGGGTTAGCCGAAATATTCAAACCAGTTACACAGGTACTGCGGTGCAGAACATACCTGAACAGAGACTGAGGCTTTTCAGCATCTGGAAAAAACAACTAACAGAGATTTAGAGAATTTTGTGATTACCAATGACCAGTGTGATTACCAGTCCAGATCCTGGCACCATTATGAACCACTGTATCTGATCTCAGTGTGTAAAGGTCAAAGATGGAAACTGCTATGCATGGTCATCAAGCCCATGGGTGGTACCGTTTGAGGAAATGCCATGCTCATTTTGATAAACAGAAAGAGAACTTTGAAAAATCATTGTCACATAAGACATTCTGCATTACAGCAAGACATGCAACCTCAAAAAGAAAGCCATATATTAATATGGGCAGAAACACTGGAGAGTTCCCTGGGCCCAAAGTCACCAGATTATGGGTGCCAAAAATTTAAGAACTGTTATCAATGGAAAGTACAAAATTCAGCATGTGTGGTGGCATGAGGATACATCAGTGGCAATGCCATGAGTGACCTGCATATACAGTATTTAAAGGCATCACTGATATAAAGACTTATTCTAGTTTTTTTTAGAATTATACTAGTATCTTAAATAAAATAAAGTTTATTAAAATCACAAATTAAGGTCACAGATATTTTTCGAAAATGTCCCAATGTTTATGAAAATGGGGTTTGTATAACTCAAAAGACCAAAAGCAGGGGCAATGCTTGAATGACGCAAGGCTTTCCCTCAGGTAGTGCTCAGCATATACCCATGCACAACTAAATTACAAATCGGCTACTATATTACTCTCTGTTCCACAGACTTTTGCAGCAATTTCAATCAATTTGTCACACTGCACATCATTTCTGCTCCACAGCATAGACAGTGAAGAATAGAGAACTTTAGAAGGTGCCAGCAATGCAACGAGACAACCCCAAAGACATCGTAAATAAGAAGAATAGTCAATAAAACAGTGTTTTTCTGGTAACCAGGAACCCCCTCACTAACAAATCTTCCTATGTAATATTAACCAACAAGATCTCAAAAACCCACAGTAGAAACACCCTATATCAAAGAATAACTAATAGGAACCAGATTTAAAAGGGGCAAGATCCTGATTCGGTTGAAACAAGATTTCACGGTTTCCTCCATTTGTCCTCATAAAAGGAAGCAGATCAAGTCAACTTGTGTTTTATGACTGATCACTTTGATCCTGTAATGAAAAAGTTCCATCCTGGTAGGTGTGGTTGTTTCCAGGATGCTTCCACACATATCCAAAGGGTATGAGTGCTCACTGAATGGTTTGATAACTCTTCTAAATCATACTCAAGTGAACACTTATGAATGATTTTAGAGCCTTGTGTCAGACAGTGTTCTCCACTAGAATTATGAAAACAACCTCTAATGTGTTCCATTACAACTCTAGTTGCTATCCAGAAAGAGAAGGGTAAACAGAAATAATAAAGAACTTTAAAGCCGTTTTGGTGAATTGTGCCACCCCAATACCTTCCTAAAATACTTCAACCAGGAGTTTCCTTTAATTACTTCCCATCAATATATTCAAATGTACCTTTGTGTAACTTTTCTTTACTAACCACAACAAAGAACCTTGGGCTTCTCACAGTGAGAACCTTGGGCTTCTCGCCCCTTACTAGATTAAGTCACTTGGTTTTATTGTCATCCCAGCCATCTACACTGTGTACAGTACATAGTGAAACAAGGCAGAGTTCCCCCCAGGACAATTCTAGTCAAAACTAGACAGAGTGCACTGCAAACATGCGCAAAATGCAGGTCACAGAATTCATGACACTTCCTATAAAAATATAAAAATAGTAGGAGTGACACCATGTAAACTGACCAGTTTTTCAGCGCATGTATATATTCCAAACTGGTGTGTGTGTGTGTGGAAGTACGCATGAGATTAAGGGAAACAATTAGGAATTGTAGAAAAGAAATGATAATAATAATAATAATAAACCACACATTTGTCTGGTAGTCAGCTAATCTAGCGAGACCAAATGAGGTCATAACCCAGAGGCATAAAAGATTAAATCTTTTACTCTGAAATTGAGTCTAATCATGGGCAAAGTATTCACGAAAACCAAAGGCTTTTCAAGGATATTCGAGCAATGCAGATTGATAGCGAGTACATGCAGAAATGTCAGCATCTGTGTTAAGAGAGTGTGCACCAGCAAGAGACAAAACAATAAAAAAAAACTTCTGATAAAAAATAGAAAAGAATTTACAGGACATCTCTTGGTATCTTGTCTCCAATCAGGCCTCTTAAACACAACAAATATCTAGAAGTCCATTCTAACCAAGGTGTAACACTTAAGCACATCAAATTAAATAATAGCTAGCAGTAGTTGACCTGTAAAAATTAATCATAAGGAAGTGACATGTCTGGAAGTGACATGTCTAATAAGTAATAGAGAGCAGTCAAGAAAACACACCTTCCCCCAAAACATGCCATTAGACTGTACACAATGGTAACCAAGTCTGAAACGGATTGTGTTCATTCTATGTACTTGTCCTACTTGCAAAACATTTCTTTGCTCTACAGTCATAGGCTTGCACAAGAATTTTTATTATGCATCCTGAAACACTCCTGGACTCCTGCAGCTCGGGTAACATTCATTCTCTCAGTATACAAACTGTCAATAATTCTTTGTGGCACCTGCTTGTGTTTCCATCAAGTTCTCTTTCCTCCTCCCAAAAAGATCAGTGCCAACAAAGCAATCACAAAACCAGAAGAAGCACAAACCAGACTTCTGATCTGTTAAGAATAAGATGACTCTATTGTGAGTAGTATTTTGAAGTTGCAGAAATGTATTATTATTATTATGTATGATATTTTATCTCAATACAGATGGATATTGTTAAACATTAATCAACTAATCAGTCACAGTTCACTTGTAAGAAAGTATTGTGAGGAAGCTGGACAATGATCAACCCATACTGTGGTGCTAGTGAGAAAAATATCCTACGCATACGGTCCATCTGATTGAAATACATTTGAGAACATAAACGCTCTTTCATGAAAATATCTGACACTAGACACTTGTCAGTAGTAAACACTGCAATGTCAAACCCTATACATCACGTTACTCATCAGTAAATATAATAATTCATGATTAGAAACCAAAACCCCTTTCCTGTTATCTTTAACATCTTATTTCAGATGTTGCTCTGGTGTGTTAACGTTTCAGACACTTACCCGAGCTGCCATTTAATAAAACCATACGCTGTAAATAGTCGTACATGACATGAACTGTTGTAATTTAAAAGTTATTGGGTTCAGAATGAATGTCATGTAAGACAGGCCCGTACCAGCCGGATGTGTCTATATAGCCAGACGGATGTATTAGCAGCAGGCTAGCCATAAGATATGAGCTCAACATGATTAATTCCCTTCAGTAATTCTAATGATCAACACTCAGGCATTATTCCGAGTACCAAAAACTGTGTGGACTATACATTAAAAAGATACACAATCTGTAGTTTGTGCGCATTTCGACACATAACTGCCAGCTAGTTTTCTAAACTGGGATAAATCCCAAAACCACTTCGTACCCCGTGTGTAAATAGACTAATATTACAGCTGCTACAAACTATCTAGTGACATATAGCTGTAAATAAGGTTCTATTCAGGACTCGGCCGCTAGACACGTAGCTGCGCTCGCTACTTGCTAGCTACCCCCGCTACTAGCGAGCTACCCTAATCGGCTTTAGCATTAGCAGCAGAAGTAGAATGAACTGCAATATAATCTGATATCACATTAACGTGACATTCGAGTCTATTGTAATATTTTTCATTATACACACCTCTGAATACGGAAATAATCGTTGTTTCAACATTAAACCCCAATCCCAGATATGCTGATCATTCACACCGCATAAGGCTTATCGGCCCGAAAATATCTCCTTACCGTGTGTTCATGCTCATCCGCCCGGACCGGCAACAATAAACTAATAACAGGCAATAACACCAGCGCTGCACACTTCCACCTGGACGACTTCATCATTTTCGGAAAAAGTTCTTCGATCGTTTCGGGATATTAGCCTTGTAAGCTATCCCTCCTTCCCTCTTCCTGGTTCTACGACAGTAGTCGGTAATCTCGAGATTCTCTATACGGATATGCCGTATAGTGGTTCTCGCGGACTCAACGCACTGAACGCTGATTGGCTGAAAAATCTTTGCTAGCGACTTATGGCGCAGCGCTGAGAATCCGGTGAGATGTGAAACTGCTACAGCGATTTTCCGCCACCTTCAGCCACGTCATCTGAGTGAACGCACGCGTGTGATCACACACTAAGAACGGAAGAAGGAACTGCATATTTATCTAAGCAAATGGACATGTGCAAATCTAAAAGTCCTCATGTAATTTGTCTTCCTGCTATTGATTATTACTTTTGTTCTTAATACCATTTTAATTGTGAATGCAGAGAGGAAAAGGAAATAAGGTGGAATAAATATTTAAATTACAACACAGTTAGTTGTACATCACTTTTAAAACAACACTATTTTCACAAAACAAACAAACAGCGGAAGCATATTTAGGTGCTATAAAATTTATTCTTTGTACATATCATCTTCATCATCATCATCATCAGGGTATTTTACTAACGCTAATATTATTGATAATCACAGTATAAAGAATCACAAGATAGAGTATGTGATGTTAAATACTATTCTTTGTAACATCTGTGATGACATAATGATGTAAGTCACAGGAATACAGGTGCTGGTCATAAAATTAGAATATCATGAAAAAGTTGATTTTTTTTCTTTTATACATACTGATATATTTCAAGTGTTTATTTCTTTTGATTCAATGATTATAACTGACATCTATTAAAAAACCCAAATCTCACAAAATGAAACTTTGAAAATGACTGAAAAATATGAACATAAAACATATCAACATATACAGCACTTAATACTTAGTCGGGCTTCTTTTGCTCGAAATACTGCAGCAATTAGGTGCAGCATGAAGTCGATCAGTCTGTGGTACTGCTCAGGTGTAAGGAGAGCCAAGGTTGCTCCGATAGTGGCCTTCAGCTGTTTTGTTGGGTCTGGCGTATCGCATCTTCTTCACAGTTCCCCATAGATTTTTTTATAGCGTTAAGGTCAGGTAAGTTTGCTGGTTTGCACTGTGTGCAGGTGCCAAGTTCTGTTTTAAAATTAAATCAGCATCACTCAAAAAGTTAGTCAGCAGCAGGAAGCATGAGGTGTGCTAAATCTTCCTGGTAGACGACTGCGTTGACCTTGGACCTCAGAAAACCCAGTGGACCAACAACAGCAGATGACATAGGGCCAGTCGTAGGCTTGTGGTTAAGGAACCGGCCTTGAAGGTCCCTGGTTCGATTCGACGTACCGACAAGTCATGGCTGAAGTGCCCTTGAGTAAGGCACCTAACCCCCAGTTGCTCCCCAGGCGCTGTGATGGCTGCTCACTGCTCCGGGCACGTGTGCTCACTTCACC
>JAOUQT010000036.1:16429015-16441634 GCA_025769995.1 Xyliphius kryptos
TGCCCGGAGCGGTGAGCAGCCCTGCACAGCACCCAGGGAGCAACTGGGGGTTAGGTGCCTTGCCCAAGGGCACTTCATATAAATATATATATAATATATTATTAATATAATATACTAGTATATTAGTAGAAATATAAGCTTGTTTCCAAGCTCCTAAATAATGTATGTAGCTATGAATCACAATAATAACATGTTCAAGATGTATGTCAATAATGGACACGGATATTTTATTGCATTTAGGTTGTTAATATAGCGATACGTTGATGTCTGTGAGGTAGAGGGAGTTTACAGAGAAGGAGGATGTGTTGATATGATGTCTTAGCTACTATCTGCTGGTGTAGGCCACTGAGTGGAACAATGCAAGCAGAAAGGAGCATGTCAGGCTCTAGGAATGCTCTGCTTGTAAATTCATAAACATTATAAAGAATGCATTGACCACCGCTGTGTGCTCTTATGGAAAGAACTCAAACCACAGCACTCAAGAGGACCACAAACATGGAAATGAATCCCTGTGATGGAGACTTTTGCTAAAAAATTCTAACTGTTGCTCTGGCAGGAAAACTATTGTCAATGACAGACCCTCATGACAATGGAAAGTGCTTCCATATAATGCAAATGTTGTAAAATTGATGCATACGGTTATGAGTTTTAAAAAGTTTCAGGTTAAAATGTAACATTTACAGTCAATTGATGGTTTTGCTGCTAGAATTATTGAAAAGGACCATTTGTTGTATTGTCTATACACTGTTACCTCGATCATTATTGGAAAGATTCAGCAAGAATCTTTAGATTGCTTTAAATAGTGGATTCCTAAAATAATGTTTACCATACAACAGTGAAAGGAATAGTGACCTACAGCAGGAACACTGTGGCCAAAACAATTAACATTTTCCCTTAAATTAATTATAGTATTTTCTTCAAAAATATTAAATAATCATCCACTTTATTAGGAACAACTGTACACATACCCATATGTGCAAGGAGCTTAGTGCACAGCTGAGAAAGATTTTTGTAGTTTTGAACAATGGTTAAAGGCTCTGGGTTACTGATTGGTGGGTCTGTGATTCAAGCCCTACTGTCGAGTCCTTGAGCAATCTCCAAGGGCGCCATCTTGCAGCTGTCCTTCGATAAAAAGCATTTTACTGCATGCTGCATCATATATAACTATGTATGTGACAAAATTTTAATTTGAGGTCTCAAGACTTCTGGAAAAATTAAAAATTGTTTGTCTACAATAACTAGAGATATGTTTAGAGGAGTTACATCATTCTATCCTCAATCCAGATAGTAAAGCAAATGTTAAGCATGGTGGTGGTAGTATCATATTTTTGGTTGAAGGAAACTGCACTACCACTGTACCACTGTAGAGTCAATCTTATTGAGCCTCCCAATGTCCTGTCAGTTGTTGGAATCAAACCATGCTTACTGACTCTCCTAGCTTTTACCACAAGCACTTGCTTGACCAATTGAGCTATTAATGCTGCTTATATACAGTATATACTTATATACAGTATATGCTACATTATATTGTTATATATATACAGTAAATAGTTATACAGGTGTAATCAGAAATATGTAACCCCCTCCTTGAATGTAACTCTTTTAACACGTGTGCATATGCACTATTATTGAACCCCCTGCTTTAATCCTTTGTGGATCATCCTTTAGCTTTTATAACTAACTTATTTGGTAAGCACTAACAAGCGTCTTAAACCACTCAACTGGAATTCTGGCCCACTCTTCATGTGCAAAAGCCTCTAATTCAGTGATGTTTTATGGCTTCTGTGCTGCAACTGCCTTCTTTAAATCCCACCAAAGATTTTCAAATAGGTTTAGATCTGGTGAATGAGAAGGCCACTCCAGGATATTCTAGGATCTTTTTCCCAACCAAGCTTTGGTTGAGACAAACAGTTCTGACAAACAGTTCCAGTTTGGTTTCGTCAGTCCATAGAACTGTCTCCAAAAACTCTGTAGCCAAATTCCTCCTGGCTTCCTAGTCGACTTTTGATGTTCCTCGTGGTTAAGAGTTGAGTACATCTTGGACTCCTTCCATGAAGTTCTCATTTATTCAGTGCACATCTTATAGTTGTTAATAAAGCACTTGTTCCAGCCTTCATCAGGTCATTCTTGCACTCACATTGGTTTTTTTTTATTTACTAATTTGCTAAGAGCCCTTTATTAAATTTTGGGCTTTGTTCCACAACCAGACAGGTTTACAGCTGTTCCATACATTTTAAACTGCATTATAATGCTCCCAATCGTGTCTCATGGGATGTTTTAAATATTTTGGGGTCTTGTTTACAAGTGAGGGGAGAATGGAGCATGAGATTGACTGGCTGATCTGTGGTGGTGAAGAAGAAGCTAAGATGAAAGGCATAGTCAATTTATGTTCATACCCTCATCTATGAAATTTGGATCCCGGGCACTCCCTTAGCGATAGGGAAAGGAGCTCTCTCACCCAAGAAGAATACAGAGTAGAGCTGCTTCTCCTCTACATGGAGAGAAATAAGCTTAGGTATCCCGGATGCCTCCAAATGGAAGTGTTCCAGGAATGCCTACTGGGAGGAGGCCTAGAGGAAGACCTTGGGACCCTCGTGGAAGAACTGGAAGTGTCTGGGGAGAGTACAGTCTGGGTGTCCCTGCTCAGATCGCTACCCCCGCAATATAATCCCGGATAAGCAGTGGAAGATAGATGGATGGATGAAACTATAAATATCTATACAGGGACATTCATTACATATTCTAGCAACACAGAAACTGACTAGATGTGATTTTAATACAAGCATTGTCTATTTTAAAGAACACTAACGTTATTTAGGCTTATTTAGAAATTATAAACTGACAAGATTACATCCTGTGAAGCTGGAATCTTTTTTGTCTTCACATTTGTTATATGAAAATTCTTTCTTCATCACTCACAAGGTCAGAACAACACATTCATCTGCCCAGCATTTGCCATGTGTTTCCTCCGCTCTGCCACATTCACTCTATCCCAATACAACCCAAACAAAAGTATCTAAGGCATGTAACACGCACACACACTCACACACACACAGACAGACAGACACACACACACATACACGTTCTTGTAATTGCCATAAAAGTGAGGTCAGAGTAAAATTCCCAAGGCTCTGAGGACCATACATATAATTTTTCAACAAAACAAGCAACTTCAGAGTGGCAATATGGGGCATCACATATTGAGTGTGCAATTGCTCTGGAAAACACACAGACAAAACAATCATTTGCCTTAGTCTCATAATGAGAACCATAGAGGAATGTGATGTAGAAAGCATCACTCTGGAAGAATCAGGATGTATATTTAGTAAAAGAAGAGTGAGGAATCACTTGAATGTCTGTACTTCAAAGTGGCACACAAACTCACTCTCATACACAGTCTCAATTAATCCATGGGGAACCCAGTGTCCAACTGGGCAAAAGACTGGAAGAACTCCATGACCCTCACACACACACACACACGCACACACACACTATAATTTAGCGACACCAATCAATGTAATTTGGACTGTGTGAGGAAACTGTAACACTCATGCAAACACATGAGAACATGCACTTTGATAGCTCATTAGCCAATGTGAGAGAGACCTTCAGTTGCTTAGAAATTACCTTGGGGTCCTTTGTGACCTCACCAACTATTTCACGCCTTGCTCTTGGAGTGATCTTTGTTGGTCGGCCACTCCTGCAGAGGGTGCCAATGGTCTTAAATTTCTTACACTTGTACACAGATCGCCTGACTGTGGTTTGGTGGAGTCCAAAATCTTTGAGATGGTTTTGTAAACATTTCCTGCCTGATGAGCATAAACAACTCCTTGTCTGAGAAAATTTCCTTATTCTTGCCATAATGCACTTCCAGAAAAGTGTTGTGAAGAGCAGACTTTGATAGATGCCTGTTTTTTTAATAAAACAGGATGCCCACTCATACCTGATTTTCATCCCATTGAGTGAAATGACCTGACTCTAATTTCACCCTTAAATGAACTGCTAATTCTAGCCAGCATGAGCATTAAAGTAAGAAAGTGAAGTCAAAGTGACCTATTTGCCACTATGCTTGCACACAGTGGAATTGTTCCTCTGCATTTAACCTATCCGTGCAGTGAAAAACACACATACAGTACACACAAGTGAGGTGGGAGTGCCCACAGAGTAATTGTGGGTTAGGTGCTTTGCTCATGGGTACTTCAGTACCTTAGTGAACTTCTAGTATTTAATGATCCACCACGCCTACTGCAGGCTATTTGCTAATACCTCGTATTATGAGGACTACATCAGGGGGCAGATGATTCTCTTATCAAGCCCCACATCTATGGAATAGTTAGGGTAACTTCCAGTTAGTGTTCGGGACTCGGACACAATCTCAGTCTTCAAGTCTAGGCTGAAAACCTATTTATTTAGTCAAGCATATCCTTCATATTCCCCTATAGTTCAGGGCTCAGAGCTGAAGGGTTATACGGTGGTTAAAACAAAATGCATGTGTAAAAAGAAAAGAAAAGAAAACAACGGTCAAAAACATGGTTTCTGATTTATTTACGGTGCATGTATGTGTGGTAAACCCATTCTAGGGAGTATTCTCTAACCCCTTTACCCTCACAAGGGTCAAGGTGGATCTGAAGCCAATGAACAAGAACACTGGTTGCAAGGTGTAAATAAACAAACACACTCCTGTGGAAATTTAGTGTCAGTCTAAAATCCACTCACTGACTGAAATATCTAAAGAAAATGTGTAGAGATGGTCTGTTATGTCTGTGAATAGACATCAGTGCTGCACCAAATGGTCATCGTGACTCAATGGTCAGTATGTTGGTAAGGGTTGTTGATTTGTGCTATGAATAATGTTATTTAGTACAAAAGTTCTGCTGAATTAGTGCCAGAAATATAGACCATATTAAGCAGACCGTATATATGACCATATGTATCTTACACATCATCATAGATTGTTTATCACCAAGACATTATTCTTCTGCCATTGCAAACATATATTGGCGTTTAAACGTCTATACACACATATTCTAAAAGTCCACAGGTCAGCTGATATTTCTTAAACTAATCTCTTGGTCTGTGGAATGTTATTTACTGACCATATAGATAGGAAGAGGAGGATCTTCCGGATTCCCAAAAGGGAGTGACAGATAATGTCCCCTTGAGGGCTCTTTCTACACATAAGTCATTAAGCATATGCAGATACAATCTACTGGGATATTTGTTCATTTCATTGGAATTACAGTGGTGTAATAGGGACATTATTATAAAGTCTCCTGAATGTCCTACAAACGAAATGTTTCTAATGGCTACTGCATATGCATTATTCATGGTTACAAGATGGCAAGTAAAAAACTAACTAGACTGAAATGTTAGATGATTTCTAGATATTTAGCGCATACAGTATATGATAAATATATTTTTGTGAATATGTGATAAATACTTTAATATTATTATTTTTCAAAAGTATTCGCTCACCTGTCTTGACTCACATATGAGCTAAACCGTAGGGTTCAATATAATGTCATTCCACCCTTTGCAGGTAGAACAGCTTTAAGTCTTCTGGGAAGGCTGTCCACAAGGTTTAGAAGTGTGTTTATGAGAATTTTTTACCATTTTACCAGAAGCGCATTTGTGAGGTGACACACGGATGTTGAATGAGAACGCCTGGCTCTCAGTCTCTGCTCTAATTCATCCCAAATATGTTCTATCGGTTTTAAGGTCAGGAGTCTGTGCAGGCCAGTCAAGTTCATCCACACCAGATTCTGTCATCTATGTCTCTATGGACCTTGCTTTTTGCACTGGTGCACAGTCATATTGGAAGTGGGAGGGGCCATCTCCAAAATCTTCCCACAATGTTGGGATCATGGAATTGTGCAAAATGTCTTGGTATGCTAAAGCATTCATACACTTGTGGCCATGGAAATGATTCAAACACCTAATTCTGATCATTTATATAGGTGAGCAAATACCTTTGGAAATATAGTGTATATATCTATAGTTTACTAAGTTTTTGAAAACCACCCAAATTAAAACAGTTTGTTTGGAATTTTATTACAAATAAATGATTACAAATGAAATTTATTACAAATAAAAAAATAATAAAAAAACACATGTACAATATTCCACAAATATTCACAGCCTTTTACATGACACTTAAAATTTAGCTCAGGTGCATCCTGTTACCACTTCAGCTTTTTAAAAAAGATTGAACATGTGTCACAAAAAGCACAGTGGCATTAATCCTTCATAAATGTAAGAAGTTTGGAACCACCAGGATTCTAATATAACTGATCGGGGTATAAGGGCCTTAAAATAGAGCTTCAGCATTGCTATTTGGAGAGATGAGAACCTTCCAGAAGGAATGTAATTTCTACTGCACTCCTGTATGATAGACTGGCCAGACAGAATACACTTCTCGTTAAACGGTAAAAGGCAGATAACTTGGAGTTTGCTAAAAAACACCAACAGGATTCTCAGACAATAAGAAACAATTCTCTGGTCTGACTTAAATATCATATCTGGAGGAAACCAGGCACCATTCTTACAGTGAAGCAACGTGGTGGCAGCTTCATGCTTTTGGGTTGTTTTTTTGGTAGCAGGACCTAGGAGACTAGTCAGGGTCAAAGGAAAGATGAATGCTGCAATGTACATCCTTTAAAAGTTTCTCCAGAGCACTCTGGACCTCAGATTGGGCAGAGTCACCTAACAGCACAACGACCCTAAGCACACAAGCCAGAGTCCTGAAAATGGCTGTGTGCTAAAGCTCCCAATCAAACTGAGATGTTCTGCAAGAAGAATGGGAGAACCTGCCCAAAAATATTTAGTAAGTTAATAAACGTGCTTCAACAAATTTATCCAAAAAAAACTTTTTTCCAACTTGTTATTATGGGGTATTTTGTCATTATGTAGAATTTTGAGGTAATATCATTTTGAAATAAGGCTATCACAAACAACAAAATACAGAATACTTTCTGGATGTGCCGTACCTAACTGTCACAGTTTCCTGACTGTTCCACCCTTCTGAGCCTTTCTGTAATTTGCATCACCAGTGCCATGTTTCTCCATAATAATGCCAGTCCATATCTGGGAACTGTATTTTCTCATTGGATAATCGAATGAAATCTAATGAGAAGTTTAATCTTATTAGCCAATCTGGCATAAATCAGGAAAAAACAGGATGCTATCATGCTAGTCATCTACCATCTGACTCCTTAGAAATCACTGAAACACAGCTGCTTCCGTTCTTAAAGAAACAGAGACATTGACTTTTACCACCATAATAGAACAATTCACATCTGTTTTTGATTTCTTACATATCTCACATAAGTTATGGCTTTTGTTCCTTCATTTTAGGGTGAGGTCCCTAGTCTGACTCAAGGCTAAAAACAACACATCTATAACGCTTTCTGTGCATTAACACACTACATACAGTACATGTGTTGGACATACACAAGTAAAATTGTATGTATTTTGTACTGTAGCATCACAAATGTGTCTGGAATGAATGGGTTCAAACTTGAAAGTGCTTCATAAAGACAATTCATAAAACACATTATTTTATAATAATTGATACTTTATTGATCCCCGTAGGGAAATTCTTTCTCTGCGTTTAACCCATCAAGGGCTGAACACCTGGAGCAGTGTGCTGCACTCTACTGAGGCACACAGGAAGCAGTTAGGGATTGGGTGCCTTGTTCAACAGCACTTCAACCATGACTTGCCTAGAGTGGGGTTTGAACCAGTGTTCTCTTGGTCCCCAGCCCTTTACCCTATCCATTAAGCCATGGCTGACCCTTTTACCAAAACTGGTGTTAAAGAATCTTTATCTCGAGCTGATATAAACATTGTCAGTATTGTTAATTTCCCAACTTTCTACTGGCTACAACTTCACTTGTATAGCAACTGCTTTTAATTGCCAAGTGCACAAGTTTGTCTTTGTCTGTATGATGTTGGACTGTACCCGGATGTACACACTAGTTCCGGATAGATGGAGCCGAAACCGTTAGCAATAAAGTCCTTTTGTTTAATATAAAATGGATCAAATCCTTCCTCAAATCCAACCTTCTCACTTCTTTTGTATTGTAACATCATTCTGAAGTGTTTCTGATCTGGTTCGTGTCCTTTCTGATCAAGTTATTTGATCACCCTTTCACTTCTTGTTTCATCTTACCTCAATGATATGCAAATGCAGGTTTATCATTGCTGTTAATGCCAAAACAATAAATGTGTTGCTCTACATGTGACTTTCCCCGTATCAAGCATCGGTAATTTGTCTCAATACTCAATTAAAGCTTTAAAATAGCTTGTTTTAAAAGGATCTTCATAGCCAAAGCTAGGGGACATTGCGGGGTTGCCCCGTATTAAATCTTCCTTGTATAAATGTAAACTACTTGTCCTGTGCATGCATGTGTGTATGTGTATATTGCACTGGACTTCAACTATAAGGCAACTATTTGCCTTGTAAATTGTAATGTAAATTGTCTTTAGTCGATCCTTCATGTTGGCCTCAATGTGACTTCTTTTCTGTGGCTCTTTTGCCCTGTACCATTTTCACTCTGTAATAAGTGCCAAGTGTGCTGCACTTTTTCAGCAAATAAATAGCCATGTTCTGCAGCTGTCCTCCAAAGCAACTCATAGTATGGTTCTTCGGGTCAACCACAATCTGATTAAAAGACAGAGGGGTCTGAGCAAGAGGTTACCAGAATTCTTCTGAAATGTTCACTCCCTCCATAATTGGTGTTTTGCCTCTTGCCTAAGTACCAAGTCATTACACACAGAAATAAGCAGAGCAATCACATACTCTTTTCATATTATGGCTCATCACAGTCTTTAATGTGTCTTTTGTATTATGACTTACCAAGTGAAGCCTATTTGAATCATGTCAAGGAAACCCAATGTGCCCAGTCCATTAGCCTGGATTAAGCTGGGTGCATTTCTTAAGTGAGTCAGGATAGTGCTGGGTTTTTGTCTGCTGTCAGGTGGTAATTCATTGGTGCATTAAGAGAATGTTTTTTTAAGTAAGCCCTGGTGATAGCTACTAGTGGTGGTGCCTTGAGCAACTCACTAAAAAGAGTCAAAACTGTATTTAAAAAAATAAAAGAGAAAGAACATTTTGCACAAGAATGACAACTTCAGTGTCACTAAATTTGGATTTTTACATTTATAAATTTAAACCATAGGCACTGAACTGTTATTTGCAAGAATTCCGTATTTCTGCTATAATAATTATACTAAATATAATTATAATGCAAATGGTGGTAAATATAATTAAATTTTATATCTTTTCATATCTTTTTAGCTGCTTGTACACGCAAACATTGCATAATACTTTCATAAATGTGTGTTTTATCTGTTCTTCTTAGAAGAAATACAAGTACAAAAGTAAGTGTTTAGTGTTAAACAGCAGGATTTAATGATGTTACCATCATATAGGTCACTGCATAGTGAGTTTTTGCTCGAAATCCTTACATTACTTTGTACGCAAGTTGAGAACTAAAGATCAGGAATAACAAGCTGACTGTAGTATTAATATACTGTACGTACCTTACGATGCTTTGTTGATAATTTATTTATTTATTTTTTAAAAAGGAGATAGAAGAATAGAAGATTTAAAGGAAAAAGGAATGAAAAGAAAGCACAGGGTAAATGGATTCGAGTCAAGAGTTTCTTGAAAGTGTAGAGAGAGATTTAACATTATGGTAACTGCAAGGGAGATCATTTAACCAGTTAGCCATGATGAAGGATAGAGAGAGCGAATTGGCACCCCAGTGTGGTAAAAGGACTAGACAGCGACCACCTCAGAGTGGGTGAGCTTGGGTGTACTTTTGGAAAAGAGAATTTAGATATGATGGAGCAGAATCACATATTGTCCTGTAGGCAAGTCAGGACCATGCACTGGATGCAAGCGTTTACTGGGAGCCAATCAGTTGAGTTACATTGCATCAAATAGGTTGGTTAAATCCCAGGTAAGCTCCAGAGTTCTGGATTAGTTGAAGGTGTTTGTTTGTATTGCAGAGCATTGCAATAGTCCAAACTACAGTACTAGGGCTTAGACTAACAGGAGTGTAGCCTGTCTGAAATGGTCCAATTTTCTTAATGTCGAAGATAATGAATCTACAGGAATGGGCAGTTTTAAAGATAAATTCATACCATTGGAGCTGCTTGTCAATTGTGAAAGAACGGTTTTGGCAGAACTGTTTAGGAAAATATTGGAGCACTCAATTTGGATGATCAGGCTGTGATTAATTGAAGCTTTTGCTGGTATGATCAGGAGATGTCAGGCTATTCAAGAACAGATGATGGAAATATCTCAAGGAAAGGACAAATGTAGCTTGGTGTTATTAGCATAGCAAAGGCTAGAGAAGTCAGGTTACTTAATGACCAAGCCCGTAGAAGAATAGTTGGCATATTTTAGGCACACCACCTTTCCAGGTCACCAGGTCAAGAATGGAAATATTTAAGTGCCATATCTGAGAACCCAAGATCAGAAAGAGATGACAGAAAAATCAGATGATTCTCCATATTGAAAGCAGCAGATCCAGAATGTGGATTGGGAGGCAGCTTTTGGTGATTTAAATTAATCAACCACAGACACAAATCTAGATAGATTGAAGTATAGAAGGTTATTCTGACAGAAATACGCCATATGACATTTAGGAAGACACCACAAGTATTTTGGAAAGCAAAGAAAGCAGTGACACAATCCTGTAGCTCTTGTTCGGACTAGGTTTGAGAGTGGGTTACTTCAGTTGCAGTGTAAACATGGCCTGCTTGAGATGGTTAGGAAACATGCCTGTTGTGGTTGAAAGGTTAACAGGATGAGTAAATGCAGGTGTGACAGTAGTGGATATTGACTGGAGGGGGAATATAGTTGAGGAGACATGTTGTTGGCTTATTTTATAGCAGAGTTTTGGAGACCTCAAGCTCTGAGAGAAGGTCGAATGATGAGAGAGGTGGTTGATTAGCTGTGGTATTAGTAGGGGTAGAGAAGTGTTTTCTGATGCTTGAAAGAAGAATACTGACAGTGAGCTGTTTGGTGGTGGAGGTGGGGCAGTGTAAAGTGTTAAATGTGCTAAATAAGGTGTGTGTCAGAGATGCATTTTACCTTTGTATGAAAGAAAGAGGTCTTGGAGGCAGAGATGTCTCTGTAAAATCCAACAAGGAGAATCTGATAAAGTGTCAGACCTGAGGACAGACCAGACTTTCGCAACTTTCTATTAAAGGAACAATCCCATTTGTTTTAGGTTTTGTCTTTTTGAGATAAGAAAATCACAGGTTAAATCACTTGGTTATCTATGGAAATCAGTGAGGAATTTCTAGTCTAGCCTTTAGATTGCAGTATTAACTATTAATTGAATTTAACCTACAGATATTTGTATTTTTCTCAGTCTAGGCTCTTGTGTGTGTTGTCTTCTAGTAGTAGCTGAGTTTTTTTTATCCATAGAACTCTAAATAAATCCCAGTAGAATATTTGTTCTGGCATATTTAAAACCAAAGTTTAAGACTGGCTTCAAAAATTATTTGATGGTTATTGGTTTTTATTTCAACTTCAGCATTTATGTGGACAAATCGGAATTACTTCTTGGCTTGTGCTTGTCTTGGACTTATAGCAGTTTTAACCACAGCTAGTTACCCATAATTTTGTATTTATTCGTATGCTTATGTACACGTTACAAACCCGATTCCAAAATAATTGGGACAAAGAACAAATCGTAAATTAAAACAGAACGCAATGATGTGAAAGTTTCAGAATTCCATATTTTATTCAGAATAGAACATAGATGACATATCAAATGTTTAAACTGAGAAAATTGATTATTTAAAGAGAACAAGTAATGACAACAACAACAAGGCCATGTTTACCACTGTGAGTGATCCCTTTTCTCTTCACAACAGTCTGTAAACGTCTGGGGACCGAGGAGACAAGTTGCTCAAGTTGAGGAATAGGAATGTTAACCCATTCTTGTCTAATGTAGGATTCCAATTGCTCAAAAGTTTTAGGTATTTTTTGTCATATCTTCAGTTTTATTATGCGCCAAATGTTTTCTATGGGTGAAAGTTCAGTGCCCTGACCCTTCTTCTACCCAGCAGCCATAATGGTGTAATTGTTGGTTTGGCATTGTCATGTTGAAAAATGCAAGGTCTTCCCTGAAAGAGACGTCATCTGGATGGGAGCTTATGTTGCTCTAGAACCTGGATATACTTTCAGCATTGATAGTGTTCTTCCAGATGTGTAAGCTGCCTATGCCACACACACTAATGCAACCCCATACCATCAGAGATGCGGGCCTTTGAACTGAGCGCTGATAACAACTTGGGTTGTCCTTCTCCTCTTTAATTTGAATAACACAGCATCCCTGATTTTATAAATAAAATAAGATTTTGATTTGTTTGACCACAGAACAGTTTTCCACTTTGCCACAGTCTATTTTAAATGAGCCTTGGCCCAGAGAAGAAATCTGTGCTTTTGAATCTTAGATTTACATCTTACATTTTTTTCTTTGAACTATAAAGTTTTAACTGACAACGGCAAATGGCACAGGGAATTGTGTTCACAGTTAATGTTCTCTGGAAATATTCCTGAGCCCATTTTGTGATTTCCAATACAGAAGCATGCCTG
>JAOUQT010000036.1:16452268-16464066 GCA_025769995.1 Xyliphius kryptos
GGTGCGACCCAGCTGTTCTTCTGGTTTTGAGAGACTTCATTATCCATTATTGTCAATAATAATTTATGTAATCAATTAAAAATAATGTGTCATGGTGGTGTTTATTCTTGGCAGCGTACTCACTTTGTTGTTGTACATACTCGCTTGTACGCTGTAATGAACTGATTGATTCTGCTTTTATGACTAGTTTTCTGATGTGTTCTCGCGTCTGAGCTGCTGACTCTTCATTTGAAATTGCTTCTGCTTGAGCCAAACCAAATTCTTTCTGTCTTTAAAGAAGTATTTGCTGTGCTTCTGCCGAAAGCATTTCCTGTTCGGCTTTTTGTTTCGCCTGTAATATTCTGTGCACATAATCAAGCTCAATTCTGGCTTTTTGTGCCCTGGTCCATGCCTGTGATTCGCTGGTTATATCACAGAAAGGTAATACTTTACTATGGACAACCAAGCCACGGTGGTTGATGGTGGTTTGTACTGATGCTGTGTCTATAAGACTATAGTTGAAAACCTTGCCCAGGATAGTGACTGGTTTTTCAGTGATTGAAGGTATTACCACACCATCCACAAAGAAGCAAAATTTGTCTACCACTTTACCTCACTTCAGGACCACGTACCTAGATTTTGATGGTTTAAAACTCATCCTAGACCAACAGATGAGCTTTTCCAAGCCCTGCAGGATCCATAGTCATCCAGGCACTGATGTGGTGGTGACCGCCACTTCATCCATAAAGGTTTGGATAGAGGGCTGTCGAATTCCAGACCTTGACAGGGGGCCTCTACACTCTCAGCTGCCTTCAGCTGCCCATGGCAAGGGCAAACAGGATGACTTAAATTTTACAGCCAGTAATGGTCCATTTCTCAAGCCTATGCGAGTTGGATGTTATGCTCCCTTAAGTCACTCTCAGCCTGGAGTTCCGGTAGTAGTTCATGATGAGGTTCTTAATCTTGTGGGTTATGTGATATTGGTCCAGAGTGATTTCTACCAGTGTAGAATTAACTCAAATTCATTTGCTAGGTCTAGCCAAAGCACTGCCAGGTCTCCATTCCCTTTTCAGGCTTCTCTAATCAGCTGAGTGACCACTCCGATGTGTTTCAAGCAGTCAGGGACTCCGGGAATGCCACCCATGTACTTGTTCTTTAGCAGGTTGTCGGTTATCGTTCTGGCAAGGATATTAAAGACGACCTTTGACTCTACACTGAGCAGTACGATGGATCGGAACTGCCCCAGTCTGGTTGAGTTCTTTTTCTTGGGTATCCAAACACCCTCCACCTGTCTCAACTGGTCTGCAGTGGTCCCCCTTTGCTAAATCACTTGCAGCCACTTCCAGAGGATTCTAAGGATGTTTGGGCAGCACTTATACACCTTATAGGGTACACTGGGGACTGGGTAGAGCTGGCTCTGGCTGCTCTTACCAACTCCTGGACTTATTTCCAACTGGGTTCAGAAGTGTAAAGCTCCATAGCTAGCATGTCCAGGATGGCTCTCTGTCTGGGTCACTGAGGGTAATCTGCAGGAAGTAATCCACTTCCTCCTGGGAGCACTCAAGAGCACCCGCTTTGTTTCTGTCCTAATAACTGCTTAGTGATGCCAAAGGGGTTGGTTAAGAAGGAACTTCCTGGCTCTCACCCTCCTGCTTCTTCTGTGCCATTCAGCTTAATGGATGGTGTGTTATAGCTCAACTAGAGGTGGCTTTTTTCCGTAACTGCTACTTTCCATAGCTGGTAGATCTTATCTGCTCTACTATTGTTGGTGTAAGTGAACTTGCTGGACTTGAGCTCCTCAGTGCCAAACCTTTCAGCCCCAAAGCCAGTAATAATGGTTGTTAGGTACTTGAGTCTCACTTTGCTATTGAATTGATGATACTAGATGTATCCTCCTCAAACTGTTGCCACACACAGTAACGCTTTGTTGAGGCCACTTCATCTGGCGGTTTTGGACTTCTCTGCTTTTTGTTTTTAAATATATATATACAGTCTGTTTTTCAGTGATGTTGTTTTAAGTTCATTAAATTGTACAGTGATCTAATTCTATTAAAATGTAGCAACGTTTTAACAAAAGTATCTTGCTAAAATTAAAATAATCAGATCTTTCTAATTATAGAATTGGTTAATGACTTTAAAAGTTCTATATATTTTTAAGCAATTAATTCTGTAGAACACTTAAGAACATGTAAAAACGATATACTGTACCTCATTATGGAAATGTGTTACAACATATTTTTAAATAACCTTGAATTGTTTTTTTTACTTAAAAATTTTTAAAGAACGTTTTGCATTAAATGTAATTTTCTTTAGCTATTTGGCTAGTCTGTTGTTTAGTTACTATATAAATAAACTTGCTAGAGATAGTCAGGTTTAGTTAGTAATGAATTAAAATTGGAATGGAATATTTGAATTCCTCATTATGCAAAGTCACTTAAATCACCTATTCCCATTCTGATGCTATATATTATATATATTTATATATAAATATATATGTGTGTGTATATATATAGACAGAGAGAGAGAGATAGAGAGAGAGAAGGAAAGAGAGACAGGTGCTGCAGGAGGGGAGAGCAGGAAAAAGGAGGAGGAGAATTCTCTTCGAGCAGAACGAGGAAAAGAGAATCTGCACACAGTTACACAGAGGAATTCCTAAACAGCTGTCCAGCAAACCTCCTGCCTGTGAAGACGGGAGATCCAGGGTTAAGGGACGGAAAGACTGAATAAGAGACAGGGAGAAGGAGGAAACCACTAGACTACACTACAGAGAAGTAATTTTTGGATTTCACAAGACAAGCCACTATTTATGAAAAAGAACAGAGCGGTTCAACCTAATACAATAAATACACAGGTAAACACATTTTGCTAACATTTTTTGGGTCATAATATAGTCTGTTAATATGAAATATGCATAGTTTTTACATTTAAATTACATAAAATTTTATATATAATATAAATATATCTTCTATTGTTTGTTTTATGTTTTTATCTGATCTCGGAGTTATGCTATTATGAGTTATTTTTAAAGAGCTGCACTGCTGAATAACACAAAAATACTGCTTATAGTTTATTAATTACAATTATTTATGATGAATAATGGACATTTTTCTCATATGAAACTCAAAGAAAAAGGGTCGTTTCTTTAAAGATAGTTTCTATAAAGTTTCTAGAAAAACTTTAACAGTAACTTATTCTATACAAGTCTTTTCCATGTGTGCCACATGCTTGCTTGTATTCAGTGGGGTTTGAGTGTAAAATATTTAGAAGTTCTGAGTGCAAAGTGAAAGCAATTACACACAAGTGCAAGATGGACAGAAGTAGTCAAGCATGTGCGCACAAGAGTTGAAGTAACAACAAAAGCAACCTGATACTTTTTTGCCACTGCAGCAAACACTTCCCCACTCTGTCGACACACTAACCGCAATAACCACAGAGCTGCTATTCAGCGGCTGCCAAATGATCATGGAGATTTCTTCTGATGTCCGATATGTGTTTTTTAGCACTCTCATTTTATCTTTGCCATGCGATGCCAAAGACAACATGGGGTTCAGAACAGAAGGAGAGGTAGACAGCAGGGGATGGAAAAAATAAAGAAAGAGGAATAACATTCAAGGCTAAAATGAGAAGGATATGTGCTCCACCCTGCCTGTCTCAGAAGACTCAGAACTCTCTAGCCCTCAGGCCTCGAAAGGAAGCGCCTAGCCTGAAGTATAATTACAGCTCCCTTTATGTTATAAACTTGCAAGCCAAAGTGGAGGAATTTTGAGTGAAGGATGCCATTAGCCTATATGCTATCATCCTTTAATCTCTTTTATTACAGAGTGCAAAAGTTGGGGGTCTTCTGTCTATTTTGGACATAGGAATGTTCAGGGTTAAGGGTCGATCTGCAAAGAGAGTTTGGTCACTCCAATGACATGATAGTTATTTGTTTCCTCAGAGACATCAGCTGTAAATGTCTAACAGAAGATCATCCCAGTGCCATAGTTGGATGGATCTTAAATACAGCATCAGCAGCAACTGCAGAGATACAAGTAGCCTCCAGCTTTTCAGCCAAAAAAGGCCAAGGCTAAAATAGGTCAGAGAGACACTAGGAGACAGTGCAGTTGCAGGCACTAAATTAAAGGCTGTCCTCAAGATACATTTCTGCATACAGTGATTTTAAACTGCTGAATGTTATCGTTGCAGATGACAGCATGCTCATATTCATTCTAATAATAAGCTGATCCACATTCTCCAGCTGTGATTAAATTACCAAGAACAAATACGCTGACATAAGTCATCACGAGGACCCATATTTACTATATCACTATCCCATATTTAATCCCCTCTCCTTCTAACTGCCCATCTCTTAAATTAAACAGCATCCTCTTAGTGACAGGAGTGGGTCCAGGCATTGGATAAGAGATACACTGATGACCTGCTGGCATGCAAGCCTTATGCGCCACAGTGAGAGATTGAGACCACACTAACACCTTTGAAAAGCATGTGTTAAAGAAGAGGAGCTGACGGGAAAACCATATTCATACTGTGCTATGAAGGATACTGTATGGCCATGGCCATATGGGTGGCAAAGTGGCATCTGATGGTCTTGCAATATGCCTTGCTTGTTGATTACCCATCACATAGTTGACATCAAGTGCAAAAACCAATTACACTGACCCAGCCATATAAATATACAGTTTAAAGAAAAAGTATGTGAACCCTTTGGGATTACTTTCTGTATAAATTGGTCATTAAATGTGTTCTGATCTGCATCTTTGTCACAATAATAGACAAACACAGTCTACTTAACCTAATACCTAACAAAAATGATATTTTTATTAAAATATTTCATAGTGCATGGTAGAAAAAGTAGGTGAACCCATAGGCTAATGAACTGTGCATGAGCTAATTGGAGCCTGGAGTCCAATCAATGTGATGAGATTGGATGTGCTGCTTAAAGCTGCCCTGCCCTATTAAAAGCACACCAGTTTATAGTTTGCTTTTCTCAAGAAGCATTGCCTGATGTGAACCATGTCAGCTCTCAGAAGACTTACTTCCAAGGATTTTTTCTCGCATAAAGCTGGAAAGGGATAGAAATGTATCTCTGAAAGCCATAATATTCAACTGTCCACGGTAATGCAGACTCTCTACAATTCACCACTGCTGCTACTTTTCCTAGGCATGGTCGTCCTGTAAAGGTGACGGCAATAGCACAGCGCAGAACGTTAATACTCCTACAGTGTCAGATAAAGACTCACAGAAATCTCTGGCTAATATTGTTGTTGACAAAACTACAACAAGTAAAACATTAAAAAATAATGGAGTTCATGGGAGGACACCACAGAGGAAGCTAATGCTGTTCAAAAATAAACATTACTGCACATTTGAATTTTGCAAAATAGCACCTGGGTGTTTCACAGCACTACAGGAAACATATTTTGTGAACATATGAAACTAAAATGTAGGTGTTTAGATAGAACACAACACTATCAGAATAAAAGCACAGCACATCTCACCACAAACTTTATCCCAACTGTTAGATATGATGTAGGGGACTGGTTTGGGGTGATTTGTTGCCTGGACGGAAAATAAATTCCCAAGTTCCAAGACATTTTGCAGAAAACCTAAGACCATCTTTCAGCCAATTGAAGCTCATCAGAGGATAGGTCATGCAACAGAAAAACCCAAAGCATTGATCAACAACAAAATGTATTCTACAAAAGAAAATATTCCCTCTGGAGAGGCCTGACCTCAACTTGAATGAGATGCTGTGGCATGACATCAAGAGTGCGATTCACACAAGACATCCCAAGAGCATTGCTGAACTGAAATAGTTTTGTGAAGAGGAATGGTCTGAAATTCTTTAAATTGTTGTGCTGGTCTGATATGCAACTACAGGAAACATTTGGTTGACGTTATTGCTGCCAAAGAAGGGTCAACCGATTATTAAAGGTTCACATGTTTTTTTCCACCCTGCACTGTACATTTTTAGATGTTGTGTTCAATACAAATATGAGAACATATTTTTATAGGATGTTAATTTAACAGACAGTGTTTATATATCGTTGTGACAAATTTAAAGGCCAATTTATGCATCAATCACAGGGTTCACATGCCGATGCCCACCCAGCAGCTCTGGTGGTCGAGGGAAGGAACAACCATAGACAGCGCCCCAATCTGTTAAAGGGCACACACACACAGAGGCACCAATTAACTTAACATGCATGCCTGTGGAATGCGGGAGAAAACCGGAGCACAAGGAGAATACCTGTGCAAACACAGAAAAACTCCACAAAGAAGTTTCCTAAGTTGCCCCACCCGGGACTCTTCTTGCTGTAAGGCAAGTGCACTACCACTGTGCCACTGTGCCACCTTAGTAACTTAATTAGGATTAATTACTAAAAAACGTATTCAGTATTTAATGAAACATTTTTAAGATTCTTAAGCAATAAAATGCCAATAAAATTAAAATAGTTATGAATTGTTATAAATATTATTACTTGTCTATAAATTGTCACTCATTACTAAACCTGGTCCTATCAAACTGTGGGTTCTTAGCTTTGTGTAGATATTCTACTCAGAACCCTATCTGTTCTGTGGTCTATTCGATACTGTTAAAAAGGGTTGCCAAGAGCATCAAACTGAAGAATACTTAAGGGTTACAGTTGTAGAATGAAAATGATTCAGACATTAGTGAGTATAATTGATTATTTTGCTAACACGGTTCATATTCCATTAATGCATATTGTCCTATTGATAATTAGAATTATTAATTAGGGTTTAAGGTGTTCCAAATAATTCTTACTTTTCTATCTACCAACATAGAGAAAATGTACAGTACTGTGCACAGAGGAAAGAGCAAGGAACAGTACCGTGTGCATTGTAAGTGTGAAAAATGTAGGAAGAAGCAAACAAAGTTAACAGATAAAGTGCATCATGCATTAATGGACCTGGACAGTTATTTTACCACTCATATACTAATAAAAGTGACATATTCACCACTACAGTGTACAAAAGGGTTGCTAACGGAATCATATGTACTGACTTCTTCATCTTTTAGCCTCAGTAATAGTTTCTTAAAGCACAGACAGAATGTGTACGTATTTGTGAAATTCCTCATGTGAAACTTGAGGACTGAGTCCTACTTCCCAGCCAAATTGTCAGATTTTCTACACATGGCATGTCTTGACATCAAACCCCACTTCAGAGAATATTACTGTATTTATTGGTACACGTCCATAAGAGAAGTTGTTCATAAGAGAACATCCATCCTTTGTTGAAAATCCCCCTCTTAGCACTGATCTAAGAGGGCTAACCAAATCCTTATGAAAAGCAACATGTGATTTTACGATATTCTTAAAGGAATTTAGGATTAGTGTGGTGTGAGTGTCTGAGAGGGATTAATATTATAAAAGTGCTATTAAGCTAATAATGACATTGTCTCAGAACAGACGGGATCTCTTGCTTTTCTCTATCTCTCTCTGTCTCCATATAAACACAATGACTTAAACTCACAGAGGTCCTTTTAGAGAAGAATGCTGGATGCTGATCAGGGGCGTGGAGGGGGTGCTTGTGGCACGCGACAGGCAAGATTGTTGGTGTGAATCCAATTTGCTTCCTCGTTGGAGTGAGAGCGTTGAGTCAAGGTCAAACTTTAGAGCTGTAGACACAGAATGGACGTTAAGAGGATTGAAAAGAAGAAGACACATACCCTTATTTACATGCAGGGATTATTAAAGCCCTGTCTCATTTTATCTTAAACAAGGATGTTAGATATAAGCAAAGAAACAGTGCATCTGATTGTAATTCTCAGATTTTTTTTCTTCAGGTTTTTATTTTCTCTCCATTTTTGGAAACACATAAAATCTCTTAACCCATACAGCCACATTTCCATGTAATGTAATTACACTAGTCTAAGACTAGGATAGCAGTAATACTAGCACACATGCACACACACACACACACACATTCTTTATTTATCTATAAAGCAAAGAGTATCTATATATAGCTATCTGAATGTTAGTCGATTGAGGTTTAGGCTATTTGTGTTGAAATTCATCATCATCTAAAAATGTCTTTAAAGACATGTGGAACCTTTACCCTCTGGCCTGTGCAAAAGGAAAATGCACACATGCGCACAGGCTTGCGCACACACACACACAGACACACACACTATCTTACTTAGAGTAGGCTAAAAAGAACAATGGCACTCATTCAGTCTATGTAGGAAGGAATAGACGCCATTGTTGTCAAAATACTGTACTCTGGTCCGCTGTTAACCTTGATGATGTTTACATTCATTGGAAAATTTTAACATTTTCCAATAATCAAGTCATACATCCTGAAGAATTGAAATCGGTGCCATCTTGCAAACAGATTGGAATTTTTGATGTTTTGTCTTCTTTCCCTGTCACCTGCTGTGTTCAGAATAGACAGAACACTGTGCTGAAGGATATACCTTATTTTACTGAGTCTGAATACACTTCTTTATTCATTAGTAAGCACATGGAAACCTGGATGGGTTACAAAATGTCACGGTCTGTGCAATATCGCTGTGTGTTGCATCTATTCATAGCTTTAGGTGCTTTTCTAATTGAGGTGGTCAGAAAAGTCTTGAGCTGCTACAGGAATTTGGATGTTTTTCTCTCATACTCATTGGTGTGGACTTGGCCCAGCCGGTGCTTTTGTGATAGCTTGCAGTCTGTCGGTGAGGGTCAGCGTTTAGTGAGTTTCTCAAAAGTAAATATGTCTATAAATGGGCAAGTACTCTGCAACTCTCTGTCTCTCTCTCTCTCTCTCTCTCTCTGTCCCAATATTTTTCTATAGCAACCAGCTCTCCCACTCTCACTCTTCTTATCGAGAAATATATCAATATCTCATTAAAAAACCTTGTTATTTCTGCATCCTGTAAGATTAATAAAAATTACTTTGGCACAAAAATATGTCTTTTTAAGGATATCATTATATCTGTTAAAATGCAGGCTGTTCTCTGAATGGCTATGTCTGCATGATAGCACAGTAGCTTTCCCTCCTGAGTCATTCTCACTCTGATCCTTCTGAAGCCCCAATCCCTTAGACCCATGTGGATTCCAGCTGGCCCATATTAGCACATACTTAAATAGGATTTGGATTGACTTAGAGCCAACAACAGCTTGATCACCTCACCATTCATGTATTTCTGGTTGTAATGCTGATCTGAGATCAGGGGTAGGATGAAGTCATTTTTGGTGCTATCCAGTGAGTAAAGTGAAGATAAAAATATCATGTTGGTTTGATAAAGGATTATCAATGACAAAGTGGTCTGGCTGAGAAATCTAGTCAACCCATGCATAAAGGCATTATTTTAAAACAGCATGGAACCATAAGCTCTGGCTATTACACATGTGCTGATTTACATAAGAAAAGAAATCATAAGTTGAACCTTCTGAAGAACCATGCATTACCAAGGCACAAACATAAATCAGCAGCAATATTGCAAAATAAGATTAAAGATTAAAAAAATATTTCTCTCTGTTTTATTTTTCTAGGTAAAAGATTGTACATCTGAACTATTAGGACGAAATCAGCAGAACATTACAACTTGGAGACACTCTCACTGTATTTCTACAATCATCAAGAGTCTGAGAATGTAACTCTGGTCACTTTCTGTGGAGAACTCAGATAAGCATCAATTCTGAATCAGAGGAAAATAGGGTTCAAAGACATATCCCTTTCTGATCTCCCACAGATTTTACTGAGATGCCGGCCAAAACACCCATCTATCTAAAATCCAACAACAGCAAGAAAGGGAAAAAATGTCGCCTAAGAGACATTCTGTCCCCAGATATGATCAGTCCCCCACTAGGAGACTTCCGCCATACTGTACACATTGGAAAAGGTGGCTTATGTGACACCTTTGGTGATATGACCTTCCTTCAGGGCAAGTTTGAGCTGCTCCCGGGCAAAAGTGGCCTGGTTCGATCACAGTATGGTGAGTACATGCGTGCTAATAGTGCATCTGATGCATCATACATTGAAACTCCGTCACCTATCCTGAAGAATGCTATCTCCCTCCCTTCGATTGGAGGAAGTCAAGCACTGACCCTGCCTCCTATCAGTTACACCACGTTACCCATGACCACAGACCCACTGGACGACCCGGTTGGGCCACTCACTCCAAATACCAGCTCAGAGGAGACAGATGATCTGGAGATCTTACAAATTGAAAACCTTCTTCAGTCCATAAGCATATTCAGGCGTGAGCCAAGTCCTGTTCTAGAGGAGGTTAGTGAGAGATCCTTATTTTCCATCAAACCTGTGGAGAAATCACTGGAAATGTATAATTCTATATACAATTCTGGATATGAGGAGAGTAAAAAGTCTAGCTTCATCAATGGCAATCATTATATAAATGACAACAGCAACAGGAGTAGCAATTATAAAGATATCAGAATCAGCAATAATAGCTACAATGACACGAACATTGATACCTTTCAGTATGAAAAGGAGCTGGCCAGCCTGAACGGAGACTGGGAAAATAGAGATAGTGGTGTAGACGAAGGACGCATTTGTGACTTTGACTTTGAGCTCTCTAAAAGCAAGAGTCTTTCTCAGGAGTCTGTGAACCACAATTCTGGTTCGTTGCTGTCTCTTGAGCTAGACCTTGGGCCTTCAATCTTGGATGACATACTCGACATCATGGGTAAGCCTGAGTCTTGAGCTGTGCCTCTGGCAGAAGCAGCAAGAGAAAAGAAAGACTTGGCAATCAAACCAAAAACACATGAGTTATAGGTATTCTACATTTTGAATGAATTTAAACAAGACAGAACTGATATTTCTCCCAGTATATTTTTATCTTCAACTTCAATGTTCCATGCTTTACTGGTGTTATTTCTCTTGTAAGTCATAAGACTTGCATGCATTATCACAATTAGTGACGCTTCTCTGAGACATTGTGCCTTTGAATGTGCATTAAACTACAAACTAAAACTGTTTGGTGTCTTCAGAAGTTCCATCACAGGTGTAAATAAAACACAGTATGTTTTACTCTATGCTGTTATACACTAATGCACAAGGATACATGTTATTCCATGATGTAATGATATTTCTCATCTGTGTGATATTTTAACTCTATTGCCGAACCCACACCCCCATCCTCAGCCCTGTACAGATATCATATTTATACTGACTCCATTATTAACTGTGCTACAGAAATGTATCTATGTTTTTACTGTGTGGAGATGCAATATAAAACAAACAAGTAAATAAGTTATTTTGTGCTACGTTCATTTTGGTTATCTGCTGGAAAACAATCTACTGTATTCTATGAATAGAATAGAATAGAACCATTATTTTTATTATACTTTCATAAAATGAAAAGAAATTATATTTATTTATTATATGAAATATAATAGAATGAATGAGATAAAGTAACTTAGAAATGAGCAAAATAGATAGCAAACAGGAAGATTCACTTGAAAGATGCCCTGATTATTCTGTTGTAACTCTTGTTAAGATTAATTAATGCTATGTACCTTGATATACTGCATGTGTAAACTGATCGAATGGAACCCGAACATTAGAACCTTTAAGGGTTCTCTTTAAAAAAAGATGAATAATAAATGCAAAAAAATCTCTTCTTTTCCTTTTGTTGCAAAAATGTTCTCTAAGGGTTCTGTAAGGATTTAAAGGAATTAAAATCTGTCTGATAGACTGAACAAAGATTACTTGTGTATATACACTATATTTTCAAAAGTATTTTCTCAACTATTCAAATTTTTGGAATCAGGAGTTCCAATCACTTCCATGGCCACAGGTGTATGAATGCTTCAGCATACCAAGACATTTTGGACAATTCC
>JAOUQT010000036.1:16472015-16482398 GCA_025769995.1 Xyliphius kryptos
TTGTGAGACCATATGCTGGTGCAGTTGGCCCTGGGTTCCTCCTAATGCAGGACAATGCTAGACCTCATGTGGCTGGATTGTGTCAGCAGTTCCTGCAAGATGAAGGCATTGAAGCTATGGACTGGCCAGCCCGTTCTCCAGACCTGAATCTAATTGAGCAGATCTGGGACATCATGTCTCGCTCCATCCACCAACGTCACATTGCACCACAGACTGTCCCTCAGGAGACCATCCGCCACCTCATCAGGAGCATGCCCAGGCGTTGTAGGGCGGTCATACAGGCACATGGACACACAATACTAAGCCTCATTTTCAAGACATGTAGTGTGTTTTCACTTTAATTTTGTGTGTGACCCCAAATCCAGGCCTCTATTGGTGAATAAATTTGATTTTTCTTGATGATTTTTGTGTAATTTTGTCGTCAGCACACAGCAAGAACATCACGGGTTCGAGCCCCAGGTGGGGCGACTTGGGAAATTTATGTGTAAGTTTGCATCTTCTCCCTGTGTTTCTCTGGGTACTCTGGATTCCTCCCGCATTCCAAAGGCATGCATGATAGCTTAACTGGTGTAAATAAATTGCCCATTAGTGTGTAATAGTGCGTGTGTGCCCTATGATGGATTGGTTGTCTAGGGTTGTTTCTGCCCTCACGCCCAGGGCACCGACTTTTCCGTGATGCTAAATTAGGATTAAGTGGGTATAGAAATGAATGAATGAAAAACGTTCCTGTCAATTTTTCCTTTGAAACTTCTAACATATTTCATAATCATCTACGTGAAACTTACAAACACTTAATAGAATAATTTATAGCATTTATTGGAGCTGGCGCGATAAAACACACAAATATTGTTCAAGACATAGAGATGGATTGGTTAATTACATTTGGTCAGTCATGTGATCATTTACATTATTGAATGAAGTGCTCGAAATTGAAACAGATGCAAGGTGTTACACTTGAAGAAGTGAAAGGTTATCATCATGTATAGAGATAGCTGCAGATAAAGAGGCAGTGAAGAAACTTGCAAGAGTGGTCAAGAGGCAACATTTTCTGGGAATAGGAAGAGCACACAGTATGCTGTTGCATTAACTCCATAAATATTTCATTTATAATACTGTTAAGAAGATACTCGTACGTTTATAAAACGCAACATATTCGCTTGGTTGGGTTTTGGTGTTAATATAAAGATGTCTACTAAACCCACAGCCTGCATCAGTAAAAGAGTAATTATTCCACACCAGGAGAAATAAAACGCTAGGAGCCGTTACATTCATACTCACCATGTTGGGAAGAGCAATCATCATGAATGTGTTCCTGGGCCAGATATGAAGAAAATTCGGCTCCATTGCAAACTAAGCATTAAGACAGATGTAAGCAGGGTACAATATATAAATGTAATATACATATATACAGAGGCTTGCAGAAGTATTCATACCTCTTGAACCTTTCCATATTTTGTCACATTACAACCACAAACAAATATATTTCATTGAAATGAATGTGAAAAACCAACACAAAGTGGACAACGCAATTACAAATAAAAAAACTGAACAGTGCGGTGTGCAAAAGTATTCATCCCCCTTTGCTCCGAGTGCAACCAATTGGATTCAGATGTTGCCTGATGACTGCTAATGACTAAAAAGAGTCCAGCTGTGTGTGATCTAATCTCAGTACAAATACAGCTGCTCCGTGAAAGCCTCAGACGTTGCTTAAAAGAATAATGGGAATAAATAGCATCATGAGGTCCAAAGAACACACCAGACAGGTCAGGAATAAGGTTGTGGAGAAGTTTAAAACGGGCTTAGGCTATAAAAGATTGCCCAAGCTTTGAATATTTCATGGAGCATTGTTCAGTCCATTATTCAACATTGGAACAAGTTGCTTTGGTCAGATCAGACCAAAATGAAACTGGCCAAAATGCAAAATGCTATGTATGGCAGAGAATTAACGCTGGACATCACTCTGAATACACTATCAGAGTTGGTCAGAGTTGATGGGAAGGTGGATGGAGCCAAATACAGGGCAAACTAGGAAGAAAACCTGTTGGAGTTTGCAAAAGACTTGAGACTGGGGCAGAGGGTCACCTTTCAGCAGGACAACGACACCAAACATTAAGCCAGGGCTACAATGGACCTAAACCCAATCAAAATCTGAAACATGCTCTCCATCTAATCTGACTGAGCTTGAGCTGTTTTGCAAAGAAGAATGGGCAAAAATATCAGTCCCAAATGTGCAAAGCTGGTGGAGACATACCATAAAAGACCTGCAGCTGTAATTGCAGCAAAAGGTGGTTCCACAAAGTATTGACTCAAAGGGCCTGAATACTTTTGCACACTGTACTTTCAGTTTTTTATTTGTAAAAAATGTTTTGAAATCATGTATAATTTTCTTTCCACTTCACAATTGTATACTGCTTGGTGTTGGTCTTTCACCTTTAATTCCAATGAAATATATGTGTGTGTGGTTATAATGTGACAAATATGAAAAAAATCAATGGGTATGAATATTTTTGCAGGTTATAAAACCATTTCAAACTGTGGCAGCACTGATATCAATAGGAGACGCAGACAGGTAATTATTAAATAATAATAATAAATAATAATAATAATTTCAGGAGTTCAGCCATGGCTTAATGGATAGGGTAAAGTGCTGGGGACCAAGAGATCGCTAGTTCGAACACCACTCTAGGCAAGTCATGACTGAAGTGCTGTTGAGCAAGGCACCCAAACCCCAAATCCCCATGCGCCTCAGTAGAGTGCAGCACACTGCTCCAGGTGTTCAGCCCTGGATGGGTTCAATGCAGAGAAAGAATTTCCCTACGGGGATCAATAAAGTATCTAATATTATTGTTATTATTTTTGTTTGCAGTGAGGACTCGAGGGGATATGGTGGCATGAGATAAAGTGAGAGGTTCGAAAGACAAACATGACAGTAAAGAATAAAGAACCTTGAACGTGTGATTGTGTCAGAGATAATTGCAGTGTATTAATTTATTTAAGCACCTCAAATAGCCACAATTCCTAGTCACCTGTTATAGACACAAGGATTTGATCCCCAGTTCCTAACACCCCTGTCTTTTTTTCAGCCTTATTGCCTTACCAACAGCTTTTCATGCTGCAAATATGAGACATGAGACAGAGGGCTTTGGAGAAAGCAGACTCATCCGTGCAGTCAACCATTACAAAGAGATATCAAAATATAAATATCTTTCCTCTTTTTCCTTAATTTGATGCAACCATATGACAAATTAATAAATTTAAAATGTTGCACGACTTAGAGGGTTTGCTACCACTTACATCACCATTTCTTGGAGGAATAGTGAGCTCAAGGTATCCATGAGGGATGTAGGTCTGGCTGTAATTGAAGCGACTGCGGCGTAAAAACTGCTTCCTCGTGGCAGAGAAGGCACCATCACAACCCACTATGAGATCTGCCTGGATCTCCTTTTCAATAGCATCAGGTCTTTAAATAGCAGACAAAAAAAATCTATCAGCTTGTCTGAAATAACAGTGTATGTGAAGACATCTGGCAACATATCTATAATCTATACCACAAAAAAATTACATTTATAACTGCAGTGATTTTCTAATAAAGCGACACCTTTTTCAGCACATTTTTAAACAAAATGAGAATACGGGTCAAAAAGACTGTTTACCCAAGAAAGGTCATTAACCCTGTTTCTGCACTCCAGTCAAGCAGTTTATGGTTAAAGTTCAGTTGCATGTTTGGATATGCTTCAGCCGCTGGGAGAAAAGTATATGTCAACATACTTACATATACATACTAACATACATATGTTCCACATAATGCATGTGCAGTGCAACTAAAGCCTGTGCAACAAAGATTCAGTGTGTGAATACCTGTTAGCAGCTCCTTATTCAGGTTGGCTCTGTCCACAGAAAGGATATACTGAAAAAAATAATATAGAAATGTAAGAGAAAAATTGTATATGTATAATGGAGATAAACTGGATCAATTGCTACATAAGAAAAGAAAGATTACAATATAGGAAAATAGATTATAACGGTAAAAATTAAGCCTTTTCACTAGGAAGTGTCATAAGTGCAAAATCTATGTTCATGTTCCATTTTCAGTTAATTCTTTATGACGGTTATATTTGTCCAATTCTGACTGTGACACATCTTTGTTAACATTGCACATTTTATACACATTTTTGTAATTTTTCTATAAATAATGTATGATACGCATCACAGCAAAAGCTTTTACATAGACTTCAACATATCTGCTGACAATGAACTTCAGTGTCAAAACAGGAAGGTATTACTGGAGGTTATAGGGGTCAAAGTTAAGTAATTGTGCCTCCTCTAGTCAAAAACACCAGTTACAATCAGTTTACATAGACTTTAACATATCTGCCGACAATGAACTTCAGTGTCAAAACAGGAAGGTATTACTGGAGGGTATAGGGGTCAAAGTTAACAGTCATTGTGCCTCCTCTAGTCAAAAACACCAGTTACAATCAGTTAACTACCAAGATATATATGTTTGATGAAACAGTGAAATCACTCAATAACACGGCAGTGGTAGATCAGTGGTTAAGACTTGGGACTACTAACCTGATGGTGACTAGTTCAAATCCCACCACGGTTATGCTGTGCCTACTAAGCCCCAAAGCAAAACGCCTTAAACTGCTCATTTTAATAAATTAGATAAATGTAAACCAAACTATGTAAAAGCGTCTGCCAAATTCTGTAAATGCTGAATGTGTATGGCTCCTTCCCTGCAAAAATTAAGCTCCTCAGAATGAAAGAGTCTCTAATTGCTTTATTTAAGTTAACTGCAGAACGTTTTTTTTTTTTTTTACAATCAATAATAAACGGTAAAATTGTGAGCAGTAGTTCCTTGCTTAAATAAAACGCACCCAAACTTGATTTTTTCCCCCCACAAGAAAAATGAGATTCCTGAATCTATGTTGTGACAGAATAAATGAAACTGGCCTACCTGACCCTTCTTTCCATACGGTATAGGAAAACGTTTGCCGTTTACATTGTGGATCATTCGAGCATGCATTGGGATGCCCTTGGAAATAATCTGCATATGACAAAAGGCAAAATATTAAACGCAATATAGATTTTGTGTCTATCTTTGCAACAAAATTCAGATTCAAACTATTTTAAATCCATCATCTGTATTTAAACTAGACTGGCACAGTCAGAAAAAGCTATATAAGCAATATATAACACTAAACAATATAAATGCACATTCACATGTACAATAGTGATCTTTAAGATAGAAATGTGTACCATAAATGAATAATAAAGATACATTTTCCCATAACAACAGATGTCTACTGGAGCGTACCATTGACGAGCAATGTAACCCGAAAAGGTACATTTTGATATCTTTACTTTACAGTTTTACAGTCTTTACAGTTTACTTTAGATTAGTAATGTTATATTCTACTGAACATATTATTATATATTATTCTATTATTTTTTATAATCACAAAAATGATACCTTATCTTCCATTCCAACATGTTTTAACGCTTGGCGTCCTCTATGGGAGAGAGCTAAATTTATGCTCCTGCCCTTTATTAGTTTCGCATAGCGAATATCTGTTAATTAAAGTCAAATATCATAATATTTTACACTGTTATCACGTCCACCAGCAATACCAACAATCATAACAATGTCTCTGTTCCATATTTCACTTCTATGTATTTAACAATGTACTTACCTTCTCGTGATTCAAACAGGGCAACCTCAAAACCTCTTTTTGCTAAAAAGCATGCATTTAAACTGCCAACCTACAGTAAATCAGAAGAAACAATCATGTAGAATAAAAATTAATGTTACTTTACAAATATAATTAAGTACTGTAAACATTTTTGTACAAATGTAAAAATATGCAAGCGTTTTCAAGAAAATTCTTTGTAATAAATGAATTTTTTTTACATAATGCAGACCATTCCCACATTAGGTGACGTGTCAAGTCACGTTCAATTTTAGTATATTTTCACATTTCTACTAACATTAAAACCGTTGCAATGTCAATCAGTTGCAATAACAGACATATTTTTTTAATTTAACCACTCAGTGCACGGTTCAGTAAACATTTTACTTTATACAAAAGTTAAAGCAGCATCAGTTTTGAAGATCATATGCATATTTATTATGTTAAATAAAAGGTGTTTCACAGTGCAGCATGTTATAACTATAACCTACCAAGCCACCTCCTACAACAGCAATTTTTTTCTTCACACTTGTGTGGTCCATGTTGTTTGCTTTATCTCAGTAATCAACTCAATCCGTCAGTAAATATCAAAACCTATATATCTATATATATCTATTAAGTAACAAACCTCGTAAGTCATGTCATTCAGGTCTGTGTTTAAATAGTTATCCGAAGGACTACAAACACAGACATGGGTTCAAAGCTCGTATTCCAAGCACGTGACTGCTATGCTCCTTTGAATTGGTGCCTTCCGATTGAGCTGCTGGCTTCTCCTGACATGCTTCAAAGCACAAAATTCTGGACCCAGGGCACAGTATTACGAGGATCGGATTCTGTTCAAAACAATGTAATGAGATAATAATTATGAGGGATAAAAAAACAAAAAAATACAATAAAACATCAGAACCTGCTGTTTCTTTCTACAACATGTAGTCCTAAAATGAATCGACCTCAATTCTTGTGAGGGTGTGTTCAGTCTTGACAAGACCATCTACCTGTAGCGCAGTTCAATATAATTATGAATAAAGAACAGAGCAAAGAAATTAAAACTGAACACAGGACATGCAGCTTAATGATGTAGCATTGAAAGCCATGTGATATATGACAGTGTAGAGGGGAACAAAGCCATGAGATATTACAGTGCAGAAAGGGAACATTGCCAATGTAGGTCAACTCATCAGAAACACTGTAAACAGCCAGCAGAGGGTGACAGGTTGCTGGAATGTCTATTTCACACCTGCCAACATCCAGTCAGTGGAGCAACATGTTTAATTTATGTACGACTCAAGTTATTAGTTATGGTTAACACAAGGCTTAAAAAAATGTTCTGGCAAACCAAGTTCCATACCTGTTTATTAGTATCACAAATTATATTTCACAAGTAAAAAAAATTCTTTAAAAGAACCCCACAACTATCTAACATGCACTTTCTACCTCATCTTCAAATGGGACTGTTCTGTATATGTGTGTTTCACTGCACGGATGGGTTAAATGTGGAGGACAAATTCCGCTGTGTGCAAACAGTGGCAAAAAATACAGCACCATATCTGGCCTCAGTATAATTAGTGCAACACACTGTGGAACCTGTAATGTAGTGCCTACATCTACCAAATACACCCAGTCTGATGTCACAGTCAATTTAGCATTACTAGCACCACGTCCTTGTTCTCCACTACACTGTCTCTCCCACACAAATTTAATCAACCAATGATTAATGATGGACAAGCTGTTAATCTCCAAGCGCTTTTCACAACTATATCTGCCAATTCCAATAAGACCCTGATTATGCCTCATATAACAACCCTGTTTTAAAACTACCTTGCAAGTTGATAAAAAAAAATTTTAAGCATGCAACATATGCCTCTTCTTTCTGCTCTCATATAAATCTAGTAACCATTCACCTTCTGTCTGGCTTTTCACATTTCACCATACCCTAACCCTGACCTCACCTGCCCTACCACACCTTTCCAACGCTGTTTTTGCTGACTGCACTGCCTTTCGAACTTTACACTTCCTGCCCGCTTTTGCAACTGGTGCTGCCGTCTTAACAAGCTCATTATTCTAACCTAATAACAACATTTCACCCTACTTTTGCACATTTAAACTCACTTCACTAATATCACCGGCAATTCTAAAGTCCTTTTTCCAAATCATGCTACATTATTTAAGCACCTTGGCACACTCAACCACATTCAGCTTTTACCCATCAGGTATAGCAATCTACCACCCCAGTATATACATCTTTTCCTTTTTACGGAAGTCATCATGTCTATGAAATCCAAATTTAGATGCTGAAATGATCAAGGGGGACAAAGGAATGTCTTCAATTCATGAAGTGTTGACTTTATATTGAGTGTTACCTATTACACATTTACTCAAGAACATGTTTACGCTCTCTTACATTTTTGGAAAGCATAGTCCCCCTTTTCTTATTTTTCTAGGGCATTTGGTATTACTATGTGCCCTTGTTATGTTACCTATACTTTTTATGTCTTATATAGCAATATTTGTCTGTCCACTCCTGCATCTCTTCGTCTGCAAGCCAGCAAACATGTGCCAAAGCCACTATTTCAGCTCGCTGTGCTGACATGATGCCTTTCAATATATTCTGACTTACCCTACATATGGCCAGATTCCTTCCTCGAGTTACTAATTGTCTAGGTCTGGTCTTATTTTTATGTCTCTGTTCTGCACATTAATACAATTGTGTGGCTCACATTCATAGCAAGCAATTCAAGCAATTAGCATTGGTTTCTCATTCTTTGTTCTTAGCACCTTCATTGTTAGATTACTGTTTTCCAGTAATTACGCGTATCTCATCTTTCGCCTATTAGATAGGTTAAACCTGGCTTGTTCTAATATTCCTGCTACCTCATATGTTGACCTCTTTCACACCGTCTCTTCGTTCTGTCTCTTCACTCCCTCTCTTCAAATCTATTTTAAAAACTCATCTCTTCAATTAACTATCCTTTCTTTACCTTTCCCTTCTGTAGGTGCTTATCTTACAACTGTAAGCTGTGCTTTAAAATTGTAAAGCGTCCTTGGGTAACTTGAAAGGTGCTATATAAGTTGAATGTATTATTATTATTATTAGTCTTATTAAATCCAACCATATAGTACACTATCCGCCTAAACTCTTTACTGGTTTCTATAGGATACACGGTATTGCTTCTCCTTCCATCAAAATACTCGAGTATAATGTACGATGAAACTGAGTGCAATGCAAGATAACATTTTTAATTATTTTAATAAGCCAATTACAATATTTCCTAAGAAACATTAGCTGTTTTAACAAGCCCATTTACTTCTTTACTTAACAAGACTGAAATATACGTATCCCATTTCTCTCTTTTTTACAGTGCTGTGACGCTAAAGTTTTGAGAATACAAGGTCAAACCTTTTTTGTAACAAATGATTTAAGTTAAGAAAACCACAATTGGTATTTAAAAGTGAACAACAACAACATGTTCACGTGTGTGTGAAAAATTATAAGCGAGTTGGATTTGAGGACCAGTGGCAGACTTTGAAAAGCAGGGGCTAAAAAGTGGCACATGCAGCATGGCCTCATAAGCATGGAAAACCTATCATGCAAATAGCCTTCTTCCTCGATTAAGATTAACATTATATTCTAATAAAACTATATTATTACAATCTAAGAAACTAAAAGAATTTGCATCATCACAGCCACGACAAATACGGCTAATAATATCGATAGTAGCTCTCTTGGCTTGACTACAATCAACCCCTCCACATCACACTAAACATATAATTTAATAGCTAATATAATTTAAGAATTTACATTTTTACCTCATTAGTTTTCTTGACCATGTTGATACATGCACCAGAACCTTAGTTATAATAAAAATATACATCTCTAATGTAATCTAAAGTCAAAGGTGAACAGAAAGAAAAACGAGGGACAGATGAGACTATATACAAATTTTCACGCTTGATATTTAAATAGATCTGCATTAGGTTTTTGTCAGTAGGAAGAGACAATTCTCAATTTTTCATTGGAAAGGGAGCCTATAGGGCATTACAACATTTTTACCCACTGGAGTGGCATTAAAACAACTCCTCCACCCCAACACCATCAAAATACAGGAAACACCAGAAAACCTAAAAGCAGGATGACAGTAGGTATTACAGTACAGGAACAAGGTTATATCCATCATAAGCTTATATTCATATACACTACATGGTTACATTAATGTTACACAAGTTAGGGGCAACTTGGTATTTCCAATTCCAAAGCACCCGGAGGACACCTACATGCCAACGCCACACAGGGGTCCGGTACTGAAGCTAGTTTCGTAATGGTTACATTATATTACTATCAGTGTTGCTAAATGAACTTAAAACCGAATTCTGCTCTTTCTCTCTTTCTCTCTTTTTATTTCTTTCTCTCTTTCTCTCTTTTTATTTCTTTCAATCTTATTAGATATTAAATATTTTTACAGGCTACAATGCACACCTAGTCCAATTATACATGTGGCCGAATGCCTCATGTTAAGTCATTAAGACTCATTAACTTTTAAGACCCAGAATTATAAGACTTAAAGTACAGGGGTTAGACAATGAAACTAAAACACCTGTCATTTTAGTGTGGGAGGTTTCATGGATAAATTCGACAAGTCTGGTGGCCAATCTTCATTAATTGCACATTGCACCAGTAAGAGTGTGAAGGTTC
>JAOUQT010000036.1:16723992-16736758 GCA_025769995.1 Xyliphius kryptos
TTCCTTGCCCAAGGGCACTTTAGCCAGGACTTGTCGGTACTTAGAATCAAACCAGGGACCTTCCAGTCGCAAGGTTGGTTCCTTAACCACAAGCCTACGACTGCCCCAAAAAGAATGTTCACACACACACGTGCACACGCCTGCGCACATACACGCACACAGTCAAACAGTCAAATTGATTCTGTTATAGTAAAAAACATTTTTATTTACCTCTGTCATTATTTCTGTACACGTGATTTATATTTGTAGGAGTTTGAGAAAGAAACTTAAAAGTAAAGTAATGAGTAATGGGATTGCAGGATGTGTAATGTGTAAAGTAATCCCATTATAATTTTATTTAAGCAATGACTAATTAGTAATTGATTACTTATTTAATACTTCCCTTAAACTGATATTGACTATATGAAAAATACTGAATGTATTAATGTCACCTAATAGGTAGGTCATGCAATTATGTAGAATAGATAATGTATGAATAAAAACATCAATACAATAAATATAATGTATTTTAATATTGAATATTGTGAATTCAGACTTCTATAATTAGCCAATTACATTGAAGTTTTACTCGCATAACTATAGTATTGTCATTTCATTCCTGCACTGGAAAACAGTAAACCGTACTATATGTGATATCGAATGACTTTAAAGGAATGACTTAAAAAATTGAGATTCTATTATTCTTCCAGGTTTTTAGCCACAACAGTTCTTGGGTACATTTGAAAAATAAACAGCACCCTCCATTGTGTGACTTGCTATGTTTTTCTGTCTTAGAATATTTGCAGGGATGAAGGTACTTGATGCTCCTGAAGTGCTGGTGTTATCCCGGCCGCTTTTGCCATCTCTTCTTTAATTTAGTTGTTATAATTAGGCATTAACTGGTGTCAGTTTCTACGGCCACTAACAGCCCCACTCAGTTCTGCTTGTCTGCATTATCAGTTTGGGGGACTCACAGAGAGAGGAGGAGAGGGAGAAAGTAAATTATAATGAAGGCCTATATAGTCCAATTACCGATAAAAGCAGCCAAGTGCAGTGCTGTAATGAGCTGCCACCCCCTTTCCCCTTGGAAGGACACATCCATGGGAATACCTAATCGCTAGTTTTATTACCCCCTTCGATGGGGAATTTTAACCCTGGTACTTTCAATCCAAGTGGGCTGTTCAAGACAAACAATTACAACGTCCGTCCTAGACCTGCTAAACAAAGTTAGTATAGGAACGGAATGAGGGAAACTGAAGAAGAGATGGAGGCGATGGAGTGAAGACAAGGAGAGGAGGCGGAGGATGTGGGGAGAGATTGTGAGGAGGAAGCCCATTCTCATGTTCTCACTTTAATGGGTCAGTATTTAATTATTTGGAATGGCATAGCTGTCTCTTGTAGCCGGGAATGTAGTTCCTTGCTAGAGCACTTACAAGGCAGGCAGGTAATTAAACTGTAATATCAACCACTGGCCTTCTCTCCCTTTCTCTCTCTCTCTCTCTATCCATGCCTTGCACTCCTTTCTTTGTCAGGTGAGGCGCTACGCCTCGGAAAGCAAGTAGAATTCAGGACAGAGAGAATGGTCCAGTGTGGACAGGAAAGTAAAGGAGAACACGTTCAGAGGTGGTAAGCAAGAATCCTTATTTTAGTCTTTTCAGAACTGATAGTCATTTCTTTTCAGCCTCTGTACCGCCTAAATAAGGCATGTTTAATACTCAGAGATCATTTTAAACCAACTGAATTTCATTTTTGAGTGTAGTCTGTTGGATCTCTCTGGTGTCAAGTTGTAGAAAATTGATTCATTTGTTTTCTATTTTAATCCTAGTTTTAGGGCCATGCGGAAGCCGGTGCCCACTCGGCAACTCTGGGGGCAGGGGCAGGAACAAGACCCTAGACAATGTGCCAATCCATCATAGGGCACACACAATCACACACTAATGGGCAATTTAGAGACACTCGTTAACCAATCATACATGTCTTTGGAATGCGGGAGAAAACTGAAGTACATGGTAATATACTATATGCAAGTTAGTGACACTTTAGCATCTCAAATTCACCTAGCATGCGTGCCTTTGGACGGTGGGAGGAAACCCACACAAATACGGGAAAAACATACAAACTTCACACCCAAATTTCCCGGGTCGCTCGAACCTGGGTCCATCTTGCTGTGAGTCAACAGCATTATCTACTGTGCCACAGTGCTGCCCTTTAATGAAAAAGTATGCCTTGTGTTTTTGAGTGTTAGATATTGGCTGTTGTGGGGTTTTGATGAACATACGCATGTCTGACCTGCAATAGAAAGCTTGTTACTCATGTCACTGAAAGCTTTGAGAAAGAGTTTTTCATATAAAAAGCAGTTATTTGGAAATTTTGTGTTAATGTCTCTGCTATCTATTACATTTAGGAATGGTGGTACTATTTTTAGCACAGTAATAAGCTCCTATTTTACCCCCTCTCCACATCTCTGACATCAGTCTGCTTTGACTGATGGCACAAGTGTGGGCTCTCCCTTTAAGCAGCAGAGAATTCCACTACATAAGCAGACATTGGTGGCGTCCTGCACCCACCTTTTCCCCTCTTTGCTGCTCCGCCCCATCACCAGCTCCAGTTCAGAGAATGATCGTAGGGCCCCAGTATGACTTTGTGTGACTCTGGTCAACATAAAGTTAGTAGCTATAGGGTGACTGCTCCTCTCCAAGGGTACCATGTAAAGATTAAGTGAGTGCCCTCTTCCCCTAGACCTGCACCCTGAATCCACAAGGCAAGAAGCATGGTGGTAGAGGAAATCACCATAACGCTCTCCGGAGGCGCGCCATGGGGCTTCAGACTTCAGGGGGGAGCAGAGCACCAGAGACCACTGCAGGTTGCCAAGGTATGAATCATTTGAGGCCTCGTATGATTTATGATTCCAGAGAAGTCTGTCCCCATCTGTTTTTAGTAATCTGTTTGCACTTTGTGCTTATACTTTAAATTATTAAATAAAATTTTTGGTCAATGCATTAAGGTCAGGCTAGAAAGAACTGTGGCACTTCTGGAATATTCTACAATATAATCTGTAAATGAATGGTTTAAATTTGTGATGAGAAGACGGTACATTACTTTTGAATATATATATTATGTATATATACAGTATATATAATTTTACAACACAGAATTTGGCCTGAGATTTTACACTTTATGCAAATGCTTTCTTGAATATTTCAAAGCATTAGACCATTTTGCAGGCACTCCTCATTACTAGTATATGCACCTTTAGGAATCGCTTTCTCCCATTTTAGTGGTGTCCAATCTGAGCACAAGATTTCATGTCCTGTATTATGCACATGCAGTTAGAACTCTGTTGACTGTGCAGAAATGTATTTGATATCCAGCTATTCTAGGCTGTTCGAGAATATGCAAAGGAGCTTTCGCAAAGGGTGTCATCTTAATGTCAGGATAGATGTTTTGGAAACAACTCACTATGGCCATGTTTCTTGATTCAGTAAAGAATATTAAAGTGATTCATTTTTTTTTTCTTTAGAACAGAGGCACATAAGGTTTTTTTTGTAGACATCTGTGTAAACTAACTGTTTACTGACCATTTCAATACAGATTTCTGTACAAATATGTTGAAATATGAGGCTCATGTTCTATATGGTTTTGATCACATTGTGACTTTACTGGATCACAGGGAGTTTTTATAGAAGAAATTAAAATGTCAGTAAAGTGACTATCAAATAATAATCATAATAGCTTTTATGTTCAAGGGAACCGTGTCAAACTCTTTGTTCAGCGCTTCCGTCTTAGCGTTTTCCGTTCCGCTTTGTAAACTGAAATTGTCCTGCTTGGACATCCTCTCTGTAGTATAATACGACCTGTGTATATATATAAATACAAGAACTGCATCTGGACAATTGATTCCAGGCAATGTTTTCTGATTATGTGGGGTATCTGATCTTTGGCATCGATCAGGTTTTCAGTATCATACTGTATGTCATATCAGATTTTAGTATTTCTCCTAAATCAAAACAAAGAGCAACTTTGAGAGGCTTTTCTATAGAAAGACTGAGTGGACTGTCACAGAATAACATTCCATGTACAATTAGGAACAGAAGGCATCAGCCTCTCGGATGTGTTTTTATTTGAGAATATGACATGAGAAGTGACTGGATCATTTCAAGTGTAGCTTTCATGATGGTCGATAGAAGCAATGTCTGCCCTCTCTCATTGGTGTTTTAATGGTTTCAGTGTGTGGTACAGTAATATACACTCCCTTAATGTATTCTATTAAATTAGGCTTGTATAGATTGGTTGAAAGTAAATAACTAAGGGTAGTTCTGTATTTGCTTTCTTTCCACAGTGGCTTTTAATCTTTTTGAAAGTAGACAGAGCTAACATCCACATGATTGTTAGCATTAAGAAGTGAACATTAGTAAAACCATGCTGGTACACTCCTTTAGCAACGTTAGCATTCTTCAGTGTGTATGCATATTCAGCTCAAACTCTGATTGGGGAGTAGTCTGATAGCTTATGAGGGAAAAAAACTGTTTCATAGTCTGGATTTTAGGTCCTGAAAATAATATTCAGATGCTCTGTATATGACTGCCATCTTCCTGTATTTGTGTAGGTGCGCAAGCGCAGCAAGGCATGCAGGGCAGGATTACGAGAGGGAGATGAGCTGGTGTCTATAAATGAGAGCTCCTGTGAGCATATGTCCCACGCTCAGGCCATGAACTTCATAGATAGCATCCCTGGATCTCTGCGCATTCGGGTTAAGAGGTAAAGTCTTTTTTCTTTTAGGTCTGTCGGCTGCAAGCTCATAAAGAGCTATTCTGAAGTGCTCTATATTTATAATTTGCTATAAATTGTCAAATGTTTGTGGAACATGACCAATACAGAAATACATGGATCTTTCTCAAAATTTTGGAAGCAGATAATATAATATAATATAATTCCTTTGTATGCTGTAGTATTAAGGTTTTCTTCAATTTAACTTAGAGATTGGACAAAACATCCTCCAACAATTCCATGAGTCGATGCTAAAAAGCAATATCTATGTAGACATGGTTAGCCAAGGATGGAGTAAAAAAACTTGAATGGCCCAACAAGTGTGTGCCTGATCTCACACATTTTTATGTGGTTGAACTAAACACAAGATCCTACAGCTACATTTCATAATCCAGTCTGAAGCCATTCCAGCATGAATGTTAATGTGAATAATGAGTTTAAATGAGTTATACTTCAAAGGGTTTAAAATGTACGATTGAACATGGTGGTCACGTGTCGACAGAATTACATGCTATTGGGTTAGATAAACATGTAGCATTCTATTTGTTTTCATTTTAAAACTGTGTAGTCTTGTATTCATTAAAGTTTCTCATGGGTCTTACTGCACTATTACTTCTTTACATGTGTATCAGGACACCGACTGGATTCCAGTCAGTGGTTCTGGTGGCCAGAGCGCCTTCTCCTCGCATTGATAAAGAGTACCGTGCTGCCTTAAAGGCGAAATCCCCACCCGGCTCAAAAATGCAGCAGACTGGCGTTCAACAAGCGTACTACAGCTCACAAATACCCCATCCTGTCCGCACTGGGGTAACCTCCCCATTTGACAGTGAGGCCTACTATGGAGAGACAGACAGTGATGCAGATATGGCAGCCCAAGACCGTCAACGTAAGCAGAAGCGCCGTAGTCCGACTAACATCCCAGGAAATGCAGGCTACACTTCTCCCGAAATGGGAGAAGCCTCTGAACTGAGTGGCTATGACAGTGCACCGGATGTCCAAGGCTACAACAGGATAGGGCATGACTCTCGAGAGGGGCTTGTGCTTGGTGTCGTTCCCCGTAAGGTGGTGTACCAGCCTTCTCCATCTGGAACCTGGTCCTCTCAGACATCTACTGAAACCAGTGCAGATGAGCAGAGTTTCCAGGATCTGGGACTAGAGGGGGGCAATGGGTTCCAGGAGCCTGCTAATGTACCATTAGTGTCTCCAGAGAGAGCCAAGGGGGCACTGAGGCTGAGCTCCCATGGACAGTTGGTTCCCATGGTGGGACCAGTTAATAAACCAGTGGATGAGGAGCTCACAAAGACCTATATGAATAAAGCAAAACAGGCCAGTGAGTATCTAAAGCATTGCCATATTAAATAATAACGTTTCTTATAGTATCCACCTGCTTTAAGAATTATGTAATTGAAATAAATGATGAACAATTAATTGCTAATTAAGTTGCTAGCAAATGTTATTAATTACCAGTGTGAAAAGCTGCATAGAATGACTTGACAAGAAAAGATCTAGGGCTATGAGATGGTCAGTGGTCTATATTTATTCTGTGACCGTGTGGGTGAATAGCCTGAGCACTTTTTCGATAAGACTAGCCAAAGCATCTCCAGCTGCTCTCTTGTGTCAAAAATGTTCCCCCATGCCACTCATACACTGCCATCTTATATCTCATTTTAGGCTAGCGACTGCTTTCTTACAATCAAGTTACACAGATGAATAATTCTCTATTCATATTTTGTTGTTATTGTAGTGTCAAAATGGACAAAATTATGCACAATTACAGTCCAATATAGCGACGTTTGCTCTTGTATTCAACATGACAACTTCTTATGGTTTATGTATGTTCTTGAATTGGAAGAGGTAGCATTGTCTTTATATAATGTATTACCTGACAGGTAAACAGTGACATCAATAGTGTGTTACAGCTTATAATATATATAATGCTTTATCTCATTTAGAATTGAACCGTGGTGAAACACTGCAAGACAAGCAAGTGAAGGAGGCCCGTAAAAAGTGTCGCACAATTGCCTCTCTGTTGACTGATGCACCTAACCCCCATTCTAAGGGTGTCCTTATGTTCAAAAAACGCCGCCAGCGCTCCAAGAAGTACACCTTAACAAGTTATGGAAGTGTTGATGAGGACATGCAACAAGATTCTCAAGAGGAGGACAGCCACTTTTTTGGAAGTGAATCTGAAGTGGATGAGGAGGGGTTTAGTGCAGCACCTGATCCCACATGGGACAGTGACTACCTGGATATTCTGGAAAAGAGATCAGCATCTAGAATCCTTGAAGGGAATGAAGCAGAGGATTCTCTTAGCACTGGCCTAAGTGACACCACAGGGAAGGGGGTAAAACTGTTTGAGCAGCAAAGGAAGAGAGCTAAGGAGCAAGCCATGAAGTTTACACCTTCTCAGCCACAGCAGAGTTTCATACAGAGCCAATCCCCATCTAAAATGCAGACACAAATAATACAGACACAGCCAACAAATTTGTCTGTACAGGGAAAAAAACAAGTAAAGCTCGTTGTCCAGCCACCACAAGTTGCACCAAAGCCCACAAAACCACCAGAGCTAATGATGCAAGATGAGGCTTATGCTACCAAAACAGAAATTACTGGACATGCACCTCAAACAACCTTTTCCACTGTTCATGAAGATTCTGACAGCATGAAGGTGCCAGTCCATACCTCTGGGCCTTTACTAAACCAACCGATATCTTCTACATTGGCTAAAATGCCTTTTCCAACAGCTCCTCTGCCTGAGTTACCCGCTAGCTCAGTATTGAACCGCACAGCTCGTCCATTTGCCCCTGGGTTCATCAGTGACAGAGCAGCTACTGCACCTGTTTTGTTTTGCCCCAACACTGCTAAAAAGACTCCTAGACCAGTCTCAGTGGCCGTGGTGGCTCCTCCATTTTCAGTACCATCTAATCAGATGAATATAGCTGTACGTTCTGATTTACCTTCCGAGGTGTCCTCCAAATTAAATCTGATGCCCACTGAGCATCTACCATACTCTTCTATACCAGATCCTGTAGAATCCCTTTCTCCACATGCTCATCCATCAATTGAGAATATTCAGTCTTCTATCATACAGACTATAATGCCAGATTCCTCTGTTTCTGGCAGTGTTATTACAGATAATCCTGCCGGTGGTCTCGCAGATCCTACTACTTCAAGTTCACCCTCTACATCTACTGCTGCAGCATCTCCAGTTCGACTTGCTCTCAAAAAGACTGCAGGAGTTTCTGCAGATGATGTTAGTTCTGTGACTCCACAGTCGTCTGCATTGTATAGACAGAAAGCCATATATCCTGCAGATGGGGGGAAAACTGGCATCCTTCAGGAAGCTCGTCACCGTACTGCATGTAAGCCATTGTTCAAGCCAACTGAGAGCAAGAAAAACTCACCAAACCCTGAGCTGCTTACTATGGTGCAGAATTTGGATGAAAGACATAAGCAGGCCATAAGCACAGAGGTTGCTTCCTTCACCCAGAACTCATATGACTTTGACAAGAGGGAACGGACTGCACCACCAGTGGCTCCTAAACCACGCATCATCCCAGAGATATCTCAGATTACTCAGGCAGGGGGTAAAGGTGCTGAGCTATTTGCAAGAAGACAGAATCGCAGAGATCTTTTTGTCATAGATTCTTCATTACGCACTCATCAGCAGTATACACAGCTCCAGCCTGCCATGAGTACAACCCATCAACATGAGCCTTTATCCTGGAAGTACTCTCCAAATGTCCGTGCTCCCCCACCAATTGGGTATAACCCTCTTCAGTCCCCTTCTTGTCCCCTGGGATTACAACAAGTAGGAGCAAAGGGTTCTGAAAGACACTCCAAGGTGGGTAAGAGTAGTCATGGAACCCACAAGGAAGGTATCAGGGCTATTGACTTCATGAGGCGGCAGCCATATCAACTCAACTCAGCCATGTTCAGGTTTGGAGATGACTCAAGCACACAGTCATTCAGTCCCTCTTACCAGAGACAGCCACATGTTGGTCATACCTTAACTCAACCCAGACAGGTACCAGTAAAGGCAGCACGTGTGTATGAAATTAAACGCTTCTCCACTCCAACTCCTATGTCAGCTCCAACAATAAGCCCCACAGTGATTGTTCCACGTGCACAAACCTCTCTAGCTGAACCTCTGTGTCACGCTGACATAACCTCCCCTGTCCCATCACCTGTTTCCCCACCACCTCCACCTGTACCTTTAAAAACAGCCAGATCTGTACGAGTTCCAGGTTTGCCAGAACTCCCTAAAATATCTGCCATGCCTAAATTTCTTAGTACTCCATACTCACCCCCAGCTTCTATATCCAGCATTTCAAGCATAAGCAGCCATGGTCTCCAGACTGCCAAACAGTTCAAGAGTGCTCCTGAGCTTAGTTCCCTGCCACCACTCCCACTGAAGCCTACAGTCCAGGCACCCAAGCCACGCTTTATCGCTAAACAGGTTGGCATACAGCCGCATGTCTGGAGACCTAGAGCTCTTTAAAAAATTTGTGACACTGGAAAGAATTGATGGGTAGAATTGCATTCACTGTAAAGGAATGTATAAGAAGAAATGCACTGATTTTATTTAGAGCAATACGAGTGGAAAAATGGAAAATATCCTCCCACTCAGCATAAGTGCCTGTGCTCATTAATGCTTTTGTGGCTTAAGAGTGCTTTTGTTTTCCTGAAGAGTAGAGGTTTTTATAAAAGCAATGAGGGAACTAAATCTGTAATGGGATTGTTCAGCAAGCACATGTGAGACAGTTCAAATTCAATTTAATTACATTTTATTCTAAAATTTAACAATCTACAGTCAAAATCAAGATATTTTATTTTATATAACATTTAAATGAGCAAACCAGGGTCAGAATCTTCATACACTAATAGAAATAAACCTTAAAACTAGACTATAAAGTGATCTTAATTTGGGTGATGTCGTAAAGTGCATGTGTTTATTATTGGGCTTTACTGGTTTATTACTGGTCGTAATCTTCGACGTTGATGGCCATATTGACGAGACAATTTAGCATCACTAATTCACCTAACATGCATGTTTTTGGACTTTGGGAGGAAACCGAAGCACCCAGAGTAAACCCACACGAACACGAGGAGAACATGCAAACTCCACACAGAAATTCCAAGTTCGCCCCATTCAGGGATCGGACTCGGGTCCTCTTGCTCTGCGGCCACAGCGCTATTCACAGCGCCACCGTGCCGCCTCGGAAAGTGCAGGTATAATAATCAATTCTGTGCTATATAGTAAAATAGGTCTAACCAGTAACATTACTAATGGTTTCACATAATGTCTATTTCAGAATTAGAAATACTAAATTAATCCCTGAAGGAAATTGCAATTGTTACAGATGCACCTGTTGATATATAAAATACACTATTAAAATAAAAAAAATGTTAAAATCCAAAATATATACACCATTTAACAAATTTGTCTCATTGCAGTGAATATTGCAGGTGAATTACAGGTGAATGTTGCCCAATATGTCATACATTAAGAGAGGAGTTAAATAATTTAATGGCTACAGGTAGAAATGACCTCCTGTGGCGCTCAGTAGTGCATTTGGGATTAATGAGCCTTGTACTGAATGTGCTCCTTAACATAATCAATTGTTCACTGATGGAGAGTTAAGTGATTGAGTTTAAAACATAGATATGATAGATAGTGTAATACTTGCCATCATAAGCTGATTATATCTCATCATATCTCTCTATGTGTAACCTTTAGTCTGTCCATGTTGGTGACCTTTAGTGATGCAAAGCTGGTGATGATGAATCCAAACTAAAGTGAGGAGGGACTCGCAATCACTGGAGCTTATAATATTTCAGGTGTGGCATATGTAGCTCGACAGTGATTGGTGGTGGTGTTAGGAAGCAGATAAAGAGAAAAGCCTTTGGCCACTTTATTAGGTTCATCTTGCTAGTAAAAGTTTAGACCCCCCCCCCCTTTGCCATCAGATCTACAGTGTGTGCTCCACATTACTCAGATGTGTTTCTTGTAGTAATACTTCTATATGTTCTTTTCCTCAAAAGGTTCAGAATTGTGTGATTCTTGACAGGATTATTAATTCCTTTTACATTCCATGTACAAACACGAAGTTTGTTAGACGACATATAATTTAATTTGGTAAGAAATACGTCTCCAAACACTGTCTCTGTCCAGTGCAAATACAAACTGCTAACCAGACATGCATTCACAAAAAAAACAGAACAACAAGAACATTTGTGAGAACAGATTATAGGAGGAATGTCTCCAGAGCCATGTGTACAGTAGACTTCAAACTCGCTCAACTCACTCGACCCACCCCCAAACGATACATCCATGGCTCACTAACCCACAAAAGGTATAAACCAAAGAGTCCTCCACCAAAAGTCCAATTGGATTGTAGCACTTGTGTCTCTTACAGTCGAAGCAGGGTGCATCAAGCACATCCTGGATAAAATTTGTGCATCCATCATGTTCTCATCATCCAACAAATATCATTAAATCTAAATTATTCCAGAGAGCTGATAAAGAGTTCGGCAGTCTAAAGTGAATAAACTCTCCCTTATTTTCCTTCCACCATCACACATAGAGTAGCTGGATGTATCAGTGATTGTCAAAATTGCTTTCCTCAATCGAGCTTTCAAAACATCGTACATCGCCTTGCTCTTTTTCACCACCACAGAATAATCAGTGAAGAAAAATAATATTTGTACCTGTAGCTCTTAAACTCACCTGCTGTGGATGATGTGATCCCATGCACCGTGCAGCCTCCAGCACTGTCCAGTTTCATGAAACCCGAGCCGAAAACAAGCAATTGAATGACCGTTACTTACACTGAATATACTAAATTTGGAATCTTTTATAGCATTACACATACTGTACACAATACTCTGTTCAATCATCTGTTTTTCAACACCCAGATACGAAACGCAAATGCGCTCCATGGTCTATTTTTAATTTTTAATTGTCCCCCAGCAAATCCCAAAAACATAATAGATATTCCAACACATGGCCATATTTCCGACTGTATAGTAGTTTTAACACTGCTGAAATGTCTGAGTGCCTTGAGCTACAGTGTGAATAACACGGTCTCTATGAGATGCATATTGAAATAATAAAACACTTTAATGGAGAGACTTTAAATTAGAAACTTTTTCACCAAAGGAGAAATCAAAGAGGAATGTTGCCACATGTGACCAAAATGGCAAAGTCCATGAAATGCATGATAGCAAGTGAGTGCATAAAATTTAATATGTAATAGGGAAAATGAATACTTCAGTGAAATCAGGGTGACTGTTTGCACCACATTTTGATTGATTGATTCTAGAGGTAAGGCGAAATACCCAGACTATAGTGAGTACAAAAGCTCATGCCATTAGTGTTTCATAGAGAACGTGGGACTCGCACTGTAGCTCAAGTAAGAGAGTCAGTCATTTCAGCAGTTTCCGAAAAGAACCAAAGCTTATGAGAGTGATCCAACTCTCATCACTTCAATTCAATTCAACTTTATTTATATAGTGATTTTTACAATGGAACATTGCCACAAAGCTTTACAGAACACACTTTTTCAGTAATGCGAATTTCCTGTGACTTTTGGTTAAATTATTATAAAAATATGCTAAAAAGATCATATAAAGCACTTAAACCTATATTTCCCCCTTTATTTATTAATAGAAAATACATGTTAATATTAATAATATAATGTTTTTGGACAATATCAATTGGACATTTTAAAAACCGCATTATGAGAACTACCTTTACTGAGGGTCTTACCAAAAAAGTTTATACATAACAGATAAGTAAAGTATATTTACTGATAAAGAATAAAAGAGGAGAACTGATTGTACTGACCATAAAGAAATATCACTGGGATTTGAAAGGAATAATAAGGCTATTCTTCTTCTTTCGGCCTCTCCCTTTTATCAGTGTGCCAGTCTTTTCCACTTCACTCTGTCCCCTGCATCTTCTGCTTCCACACCCACTACCTGCATGTCTACATTGACCACATCTATATATCTCCTC
>JAOUQT010000036.1:16769878-16788967 GCA_025769995.1 Xyliphius kryptos
GACCCTACACAATACTAATAAATTATTGTGGTCTAAAACCAGGTGTTTCAGTTTCATTGTCTAACCCCTGTATTTGTCCCACTGTAACTATTAGTTTCAGTTTATACTGTAAATTTTTCAGTTTGTAAATGATTGTGCAGACACTGCTTTTTTTTTTTATAACGGCCAATTAAATATATATTTTTCCTTTTTATTTTTAGTTTAAAATGTATATTTCGTTCATATTTTTTTTTCAAATTGAATGTGCAGTGATCCCATTGCCTTTCTATATAGAAATATATGTTATGACAATTGATCTCAATTGTTTTAAATACACTTCTATTATTATTATTAACACAACTGTACACACTCCTTACACTTCCGTTATGGAAAGAATAGGCCAGATTAGAGAAAGATGGACATTTTCTCCTGTACTTGAACAATGGGTTTATCAGTATTTGCTAGTAAAAGATCTATGAGAAATGACGCCCTTTGAACTGAGGTTATTGAACTGATTGCCACAACAATGCATGAAGTGATGGAATAACATGACCTTTAAGTCTGATTGTGTGACTTGACAAATTTGGAAATGATCAGATTGTGAGCGACATACAAGAGGATGCAGCAGTGAGGAGAGATCAAAGTTTCTAGCAAAAGATGATTTAATAATACTCTCAATACATTCATAGTAGAGAGCAAAGTACCAGCTCCAACGAAGAAAAAGAGCCAGAATCCAAAAAGGGCTGACAGAAAATATATCAACCCATAAAGGATAAAATATGAAATAGTTAAACACAAGCACAATGAGCGCATCAAACAAGTATGGGTGAAAGGTTTGAAGGGCTGATGGAGACTCAAGTTCACAAATGGCAACAGAGAGAAAAGGAGCAAGTGGGCATGGATGTTTTCTTCATGGAAACTTCAAAATAAAGCTATTGAGTAAGTTTGATGTGAGGTATCGAGGAAGAGGTAGTATGCAGATGTACGGACCAATGAATCTGCTCTACCTACAACTGGAAATACTACCACAACAATAGGGAATAACGTACAAACAAGTACAATACCATTACCAACAGAATCCTTATCAGCAAGACAAACATATTCCAGGACAACCACTTGTTTGCTGGACATGTAAAGCAAAGGGCACACAAGTCGCAACTGAGCACATGTGGCAAATGGCAACAGAATAGATGTTTTGGATATGCCAAGAAAATCTAAGTGCCCTTGCAAGTGTCCTCCTGTCAAACAAAATGATTAGGACACAGTGTATCTCTGAGAAAACACAAAAATTGACATTTATTGAACTTTTAGAGCCTCTTATCCTCCAATCCTCTCCAGTCCATCTACTAGATAGAGATGCACTATGCAAATTAAATGTGAGCGTTTAAATGTACTCCAGATGGAGTGATCATGGATTTTTCAGTGCAAGTATTGCAAATGATTATACAGTAAACTACAGTAAACAAAGACAAGCGTCTTCCACAGCCAACTGTGTACGGGCTCAGATTGATCACAGGGCTTTGTGAAACAGCTACAATCAATGAAAACCCTGAATACAAGTAATCTGTCCAGAAATAGATGATGTGCTGTATAAATTGCACTGCACGCTGTCATATGATGGAGGCAATATACATACAGATATGACACTGCATGGACTGTGTGTATGGAAGCAAAATCAATCTTGCTGACAACTGGAGATTTAATCATTGGCGTTGCTGTGGTGAATCCAACTTGTGGAGTGCTGCAGGCACTGGTGGACTCCAAAAACCAAATGATTCGCACAGGTGATAACAAACAAGCAAAGACATCCACTGTATTAAGACTGACAATACGCATATACACAGATCATCTGATGGAACTTACTACAGAATTAAAATGAAGTCCATGGAAGGAAAAGATTAAGAAGACAGAGTTAAAGTGTCTCCCTAATTAAAGCCAGAACAGGTAGTAATGCTTCTAAGAAACTCTAGACACATTCCACTGATGTGGCCTTGGTTAATTCCCGCCGGATAAGTCCAAGTTAAAGCAAAGCCAAATGTTAAACTTCCTAACCAAAGACACTATTCCCTCAATGCGGCTGCATGTGAGGGAATCAAGTTACCAACAAAGTAGATTTTTGAAAGATTCAATACAAAGCCCTTGCAACAAAACAACGTTTCTTGTGAAAAAGCCTAATTCATAATACAAATGGCTGCAATAGTTGATCTTAAGACATACATTGCTTGGATAGTATTGTGGCCTCACAGCAAGAGGACCCGGGTTCGATCCCCGGGTGGGGCGAATTAAGAATTTATGTGTGGAGTTTGCATGTTCTCCCCGTGTTTGCGTATGTTTTCCTCCCACAGTCCAAAGACATGCACGCTAGGTACATTGGAAATGCTAAATTGTCATTAACTTGTGTATTGATATGTGACTTTGTGTATGAGTATGAATGTGTTCCTGTCATTAGAATAACCACATCAAACAATAAATAAATAAATAAATACTGTTATTACTTATGTTTGAGAACCTTTAAATATTTTTCTCATAGTAAGTGCAGTTGAAATTGCTCTTCCTGTCGGTGTAATAATAAAATAATGAAAGAATAATGAAAATACAACACCAGCTGATGAGAATCATGCTGCAGCCCACAGTTCCTGACCCCATGATTGTGGTTGTTATCACTCTTTATCTGGAACCTCTTCTTCGACATTACCATCAAGGGTGTTACTGCTAGGAGCATAGATCCAAGCATAAAAGTGTTTTGGTGATCAGTCCAGTGTTGGCACAGAATTCAACATTGGTATGACCCCTATCATTTCTGTCACCATAACCATATTTCTCAAGCAATTCACTTTATTCTGCGTTTTTCCCATTTCTGTCATTGAAATCACCTGTGGCGACAGGTAGGTTCTGCTTGGGAGTCTCTGTCAGTTATGTTAAAAATTCTTGTATATCTGCTCAATCTCTTTGTCAGCAGTTGGTGCATAACACTGAAATAAAGGCATATCTCTTTGCTTTCTGACAATTATGGCTGATATGAATCCAGACAGCTACTCGATGGTGTTTGCAGTTTTCTTTATCTTTTAGTTCAGCATGTGCGACATTCCCGTGTAGTGACGTGTCTACTTAGTCTCAGACAATTCACAAATGCTTATGTTTAGTCTCTCTAATTCACTTATAAGTATAGATAAATGTCTAATCTTGACATAAAATCTGCCATTTATCTTTTGCTTCTCTTCATTTTCTTTTGTAATGTTGAGTTACTTACTCACCCTGTCTCTCACAGTGGGTACCACACAGACCTTCCTGGGTAACACCTGAGCCAGTATGGCATTCTTATATTGTGTACTCATTATTGCCTTGAAGGATAAATAGACTGACAGAAGTCCAATCTCTGGTCAGCCCTGCAGTGGACTCAACATTGCTGCAAATGGACTGGTCATCACCAACACATATTTCTGCCTTCACAACCAGCACAGTTACACATGGCATGTAAAATCAGGAGACCTGAGAACAGACTACATGCTGATTAACAAGCAGTGGAAACATTGGTCAATATGCCTCACATATGCCTCGCTGCACACATATGCCTCACTGCAAAAATTGTTTGATTCTGACAATGAACATGATGTTCAAAAGGAAACAAGTGAGGAAGCTTAGAATTTACCAGTTTAAGCATCAATGCCAGGTGGAAGTTGCTAACAGATTTGAAGAATTGGAGAGACTTGAGCAACCACACACTGTGGAAGCAAATAAAGAATATCCTACTGAAAGCTGCTAAGGAGACAATACAGAAAAACTGCAACAAACACAAGAACTGTATATTCAGTAAAACCTTTGAGTGAAAAGAGAATAAAAATGAGACAAATAGAAAGTCTTCCTGTGATTACAGAAAACTTCCAAGTAAAGTACAGAAGATGCTCAGAAGAGATAAGCAGACTGATTTAGATTAATTGTGCATTGAACTGGAAGAACAGTGAGTTATCTGCAGGCCTGTTTTTCAACTCATGCTTACCAAACAGATCCAGTCTAGTACTGTAGCCTTCAAGGACAAAGATGCCAAGAAACTTGTCGAACAAAAGATGTGTCAATACTAGGTGGAAATACTATTGTGAGGAACTGTAGAGAAGTGAAGTGTAGAGTAATAAAAAGGTTAAAGAAAAGGGAACCACCATCACTGAAGGTTAGGATCAAGCATACCATGCTAGAATTAGCTACATGAAAGAAACCTGGTCCAACTGATATAGCAGTCAAACTGTTCAAAACAAGCTCTATAATGTATATATGGAAGTGTCAGAAACCGGAATCTGGCCAGAAGAATGGACATAATCAGTTTTTATTCCCCTTTCTACGAAAGTTGACTTGCTCCAATGAACTACATGAACTACGTTCTAGTCCCACATGCTAGTAAGATCCTCTTGCAAGTGATCTTAAAGCAGACGCAGACAAAGCTTAAAGGAGAGATTTCCCAAGACCAAGCTGGATTTAGGCCAAGAAGAGGCACAAGTTATCAGATAACAAACCTACGTATCATTATGAAGAAAGCAAAAGAAAGGATTCAGGCACTGTGGTTTTATTTCATTGATGATACTGGAGATTATGGTGAAAAGCAGACATTTGGAACAAGTGGACTCTTTCACATATTTGGGATGTAAAGTAACAAATGCTGCAGATTGTGCCAGTGAAGTGAAGTCAAGAATAGCAAAGGGCATATTGGTAATAGTTAACTTGACCAAGATGTGGAAAAACAAATCAATAGCCACCAAACTATGACTGATAAAAGCCTTAGCCTGAACAGTAGCCACATATGGATGTGAAGCCTTGACAATGAAGAATGTATTTAACTCCAGTAGTTGTTAAGGATCTCATGGATACAGAAGATAATCATTGAGCAAGTGTACAAGATGACCAGAAAAGAAAACCACATCAAATCCCACAAGTTACATTAATATGGTCTTGTTATGAGGCACTCACATGACAACTTAAACATTTACTGACAGGATTTGTGGAGGGAGTCAGACTACGTGGAATACCGAGAATAACCGGCATAGTCAATATTACAACATGGACTGGATTATCAGGGGCTACAGACTACTTCAAGGAACACAAAGCTGACTGATACGTGCAGCCAACCATTATGATGTGATGACGGCGTATGACATGACATGACCTCAGCTGATAAATTAGCAACATAATAATAGACTTCAGACATTTTAGTATAAGAATATACATAATGTGCTTGAGGGTGTGGGTTTCCCTATATCAGTGTTCTTCGAGCAAATTTTTAAGTTGTCACATTGTTTAAAATCCTTCCATTGCAATGTCAAACACGTGTTAATGAAAACTGTGACACTCCCTTACACTCCTTCTCATTCCCATGTACTCACTAGAGCATTGCCCTTGAATCTTCCTTTTTAAAGCACACAGCAGTGTTGACGATAGCAATGGGTATATCTGGTGATATGAAATATTATGTAGAAATGTTATTAACTTGACTTGTTTTCATATATTTAAATTCTCTTACACACACACACACACACACACACACACACATAGAGATATATACCACAACACCCTAATCTGCTGCCGTGTTTGTGGATTAACACTGTACTAGGTGGTTACTAAACATAATGCTTGATTAATCTGCACACTCAGGAAGACGTCACAAGAGAATGTAATATGATATGATTAGGCTCAAGGACTGACTGTAAGTTCTAAATGTTTTTATCTCTCACCTTTTCTTCCAGATCTGTTGAAGTGTGAAGATTCACACCCTGCTGATGTGTTTACAAGTGAGGGAAAGGCAAGACACTGAGCTCTACTCCCACGAAAACATACTGGAAATTCCACCAGCAGTTTTGCACTCTATCACACAAAGTGAAGATAAAAATATTGGAATACCCACACAACGCTGAGACACGCTGCACAAACATTTGTGCGATTCCAACAGAAAGGCTGATGATAGAGGTGTGAAAAGTAGAGGACGAATGAAATTAGGTCATGTTAGCCCATGAAAGGACTCTTTTTGGACAATTTATTCTTGTCTTGTCTGTTTTGAGAGTATGACCCTTCATTTGTTACTGGGACAGATTGCTTACTGAAAGACAATTCTACCATGTCCTGGAAAAGAAACTACTTTGCATCAGGCAGCAGTGGGCTGCAGGGCATCTTTACCCCACGCACCATGACCTCTATTGCCCAGAGCAAAGGGCTCAGCAATGAGCCAGGACAGAACAGCTGCTTTCTCAACAGTGCTCTGCAGGTAACACACATTTACTTTAACAAACACATGCCATCAGCCATGGTTATCATAAAGTTTGTCAAAATGCATGATTCTTAGGTGCAGAATAATTTGATGTTTTAGTGTGTAACCCCAGCTTTGAAAAGACATCAAATAAGGATGTTTAAAACCCCCCCCATAACCCTGACTGCTATTTCTAATAGCAAACATCCATCAAAAATTGTAATAATTCGCCCAACAGCATGAGTTTCATAATATTAAAAAATGAAGCGTCTCAAAGTATTAACCTGTGAAATTACCACTTAGTTCAAACTAATTATAAAAGTATTATTATTTAAAACTGTCATTACAAAATAATATTATAGTTTGATCATTCTGCCTAGTAGGTTATGATTTTTGGGGCAATTTGTTGATTTGTCTCTGTGTCTGTCAGCAGGAATATTTATACAGATACAAAATTTATGAAAATTGGTGAATGGGTGTAGTGTGGAGCAAGGACCAATTTGGAGTGGTTCTGAATTATGGGTTTTGTGTGTGTGTGTGTGTGTGTATTTGTGTTGTTTTTTAATTTCGAAAACAGTTCAACTCAGGGCAAAATTTGACCGGGTTGGGTTCATGTACAAACCTACCATGAACTTTCCTGGACAGATGTGCATAAATACATTAACACCCAGTTTATTTATTAACATGAGTTTGCTTATTAATGCATTTATCTAAAAGAAGTATCTGAATTAGCCGAATGACTTACAAATAATTCAGTCACAACCCTAGACCTGTTATCCCAAGCCCATTCCTAACCTCCTAACCCAAATTCTAACTCTCAAACCACAATCCATAATCATGCCCATTTAACTCTAGTACTCAATTTTTACAATTTATCTTACTTAATACCAACCCAATAACAATTCCTAGTTTCAATCTTAATACCTGTTTGTATCCCTTAATAAAAACTAATACTAACTTCACAGAATATATTTTATTGATTTAACCATGTGTGCCAATATGGCACTAAAAGCCAGTATTACTCTCACCACTAAAAGCTAACGGTGAGTTTGTGTTCTATTGGTGTATGATGTGGCAGACTGGAGAAAGGACACAGCCCTTAATTATACATTCTGAAAAGAGGCGTGGACAGGGAGTATTCCGAATGATCATTCAGCAATCATATGACTCAAAGGTTAATGTTTGGTTTATTTCGCAACCCTTTGATTTTTTTTATTCTAAATTATACGATCTTAATAATCCCAATTAAATCAAAGTCTGCTAATCACACACTGCAAAATAGTGTAGTTTCTATTCAATGAAAGGGAGTCTTATCTGAAACAGGCGTTGAAACTACAGTTTGTCATTCCAACCAATCAGGAACCTCCCACAAGATTCATTTAATAGTGGTAATATAAGCAGCACTGTTGAGACTGTCTAGTTGCTCCTTATTAATTTGGGAGGGGAACATAATCTCAGGTTATTAACATTACTGCACACAGTGTGAAAAAGAACCTGTTGTCGAGTTTTTTTTTGCCTGACAGTTTCAGAATTTTGGCATATTTCCTATTAAATAATAAGAAAACATTTTTTATATTATGTTTTGTAACATTTTGTCCCTTGCCCCTGACCAATTTCAACCCACTTACAAGCTGTTCTCAATAACATCTCTGCTATTATTGGCCTCCCAATCTATGCTTCATCCTTTTACCTCAAGTGTGAATATTTTTTAATGAATCAATCTGAATGTGAAAATCTACATCCCAATCATAATTACAGATTCCTCTAATGTATTGGCCAAATGGTTCTCAATTTCCCTATACGAAAATGAGCCGGTCACTAGGGATAAACCAAGTGGAATCGGTTTGTTTTCTCTTATAAACAGGCAGTTTTTACTCCTACATTTTTTACATCTCTCTCTTTCTCTCTTTCTCTCTTTTTTGTATAATATTACAAATCCGATCCAAAAAAGTACAAAATGTAAATAAAAATGTCATGCAATAATTTAAATATGTCAAAAACTGATATTGTATTCTCTATAGACAACATATAAAATGTCGAAACTAAGAAATATTGGCTCATTTGAAATTTCGTGACAGCAACACATCTCAAAAAAATTGAGACAAGGCCATGTTTACCACTGTGAGACATAAACTTTTCTCTTTACAACTGTCTGTAATTGTCTGGGGACTGAGGAGATACGTTGCTCAAGTTGATGGATAGGAAGGTTAACCCATTCTTGTGTAATCTAGGATTCTAGTTGCTCAACTGTCTTAGGTATTTTTTGTCGTATCTTCCATTTTATAGTGTGCCAAATATTTTCTATCTGGACTGCAGGCTGTCCAGTTCATTAATCACATAGTGGTGTGTTTAGTAGATTACTCCTGATGAAATATTACATAGTTTTACACAGCACTGTATTAAATGGGTTAGCCAGGGTAAAAAAATCGCATTGATTCACATAGAAGTGTGTTTATTGGGTTACCTGGGGTGAAATATCACATTGATTTATACATCAGCGTGTTCGGTGGGTTATTTGGGGTAAAATATGGCTTAAGGATTAACACAGAGGAATGTTCATTAGCTAGGGATATAATGGTTTATAATGGTTAACACAGCAGTGTCAATGTGATAGCCAGAGTTAAATATCACATCATGATTAACACAGAACCCCTCGGTGTTGTTAACTGATGAAAATATCACATTGAATGCACAGCAGTGTTTAGTCGGTTAGCTGGGTTAAAATATCACATGATTCACACAGCAGCATGTTCAGTGTGTTAGCTGGGGCAAAAAATCACATATAAACCTCAATGTATTAAAGGGCTGTCTTTTTACATAAAGGAGGTTCATAGGTCATAAAAAGGAACATAGTCATATAATGTTCTTAGATCAATGAGAATATGTATTTTTGTAATGCATATTATGTTTGTGCTGAACAAAGACGTTTGCTTCTTGCTCACATGAGCAACATTACACACAGATCACCTGATTTTTTCATACACAGCGATGGCTCAAGCCACTTTGCAGTAGACCCTAAAAACAGCTCTCATGCACACCCTGTCCTGGACAATGATTGCTCTTAATGCAACCTACCATTAGGTCCCCTCTATTTTCAGATTACTATATACCCATTTTTGGATTTAAAGCTCCTTAGCTAGATAATAACACCTCTGCAGCTACAAATTAGTGTCAGTTATAAGCTGGAGGAGGAGATGAGGCTGAGCTGCTCTGTTATATTGTCTGCTACTGTGAGTATGACAATATGCCGAGACAGCATTTCGAGAGCCGAGGGCAAAAACAGTAATTTCTTTGTCTAGAATTAAATGCACTGCTTTTATTAATATACTCTTTGAAGATCACATTTCTGCCAGCACTGGTCTCTAGGCAATTAAGTACAGCAACAGACCAATAAAAGTATTCATGCCATAATTAAGAAATGGCAGAGTGGCATAAAGCTGTCACCACAGGACTAGTGTAGAATGTATTAAGGCACACAGTGCTAAATTTACAAGCATGGGATCCCTGTTCTTAATTGTCCAGAAAACTCACCTGACAGTAACTCTATAGAAAATCTATGGGGTACTGTAAAGATGCGATACACCAGACCCAAAAGGCGCACCAAATAAGTATTTAGTGCTGTACATGCTGATATGTTTCATGGTCATATTTTTCAGTTGGCCAGGATTTCTAAAACAATCTTTTTTGTATTGGTCTGAATTTGATACTGACTTTGGGTTTTTATCAGTTGTCAGTTATAATAAAAAGAAATACTTGAAATACTTGAAATATATCAGTCTGTGTGTAACAAATGTGTAGAGTATACAGGTTTCACTTTTTTGAATGTAATTATAGAAATAAAATAACTTTTTCATGATATTCTAATTGTACGACCAGCACCTGTATATGCAGATCAAAAAAGTCAGTCTTGCTGTGCAATGTAGCCTAATAATAACGTAAAAAACAAAATAAATAAATAAATTATATGTTCTCAAATGCATGATGCCAACAAATATTAGTAATCATTATTTTGTGCAAAATCAGCATCAGTAAAATGTATTTGAGGAGTAAACATGAGAAGAAGATCTTCAGTTTGTCATTAAATGTTTGAAAATGATATAAATGTTAAAAATGGGGTCCTTTAGGAAAGTTTGAAAGGAATGTAAATAATCTTCTATCTGCAGTGCTCAGATTTCCCTAAGGAATCTGCAGGAATTTTAGTGCGCGAACAAAAGCTGAACACCCATGATCTCTGATGCCTCAAATGGCACTGATGCCTCAAAAGTCGTCATTCATTCACCAACTTTATGTAATGTAATCACATGAGCAAAGGATTACTTTGGCAAAATGTTTCCACTTAAATTTTTGGAAAAAAAGCGTTATGTGAACTATTTCCAAAAGTGGAATTGACTTCAAAGTGAAAGTGAAAGAAAGTGATACATTTTGCCACTATGTTTGCACCCAGTGGAATTGGTCCTCTGCATTTAACCCATCCGTGCAGTAAAATACACACACTGGAGCAGTGAGCAGCCAGCACAGCGCCCGGGGAGCAACTGGTGATTAGGTGCCTTGCCCAATGGCACTTCAGCCATGACTTGTCGGTACTTGGAATCAAACCATGTATGATGCCTCTGAGACTAGATAAAACAATTATTTTGATTTTCCAGATTCTTTTATGAAGAAATGGACTCTGCTCTAGACCAAAGACAAAAAGGACTGTACAAAATTAGCTGTGGGTGTCATTTCCCTGGGTAAACATTATATACACTTGTGTACTTATACATTAAGAACAGTCTTGTACCTAAGACTTGTTTGCATAAAGGATAAAATAAAATTACACACAAAAACACTTCATCGCTGGTCATCAAACATGGCGTAAGTGTTGTGAGAAGACATTACAAAGAGGATATTTTACTGTTTGGATTGCATTGCAGGCCTGTAATATAGGAATGGATGTTTATTGAAACGTGAAATGACGCCTCCCAGATAAAACAGGAGATAGAGTATCTGTCTCCAATGGAATAAAACGAATTGTCCATACTGTGCCACAATCTGGGACTTTAAATGTAAGAATCAGTTAATGTAACTGAAAAACACCTATTTAATCCTATTTATGTTCTTTATTTATTTATTTATTTTGCCAATTGCTCAATTTATTATTAAGAAACAAAGATTATTATATAATAATTAAAATTATTAATAAAATTATTATTATTATTATAATACATTTATTCTGCATTTTGTTTTTATTAATTTGTTGTCAGCAACCTGGAAACCCAGAGTGTTCTTTCATACTTTCATACTTTCATACATGTCTCTCCCAGAGTTAATGGCAGCAATGCTAATGGTTTAGCGATTAGCATGAGACATTCCATTTTACATGATGATTAATGCATTGATTATCTGTCTTTGTATGTTATACATTTAGTGTATTTTGTGGGGTCTGTAGATTCACACTATTATAGGCTCCGTTCTTTTTTCCTGGATAATATTAAAAGCAGACTGAAAAATGAAATATTAATTTCTCATAGTTGCATGGCAAGGTGACTCACAGGATCCTTTCTTTTGTGTCTGCTTGGTGATTCAGTACTGCAGAAGCTATTTTCAACATCTAAAACTAGCTTTTTGGAACAAAAGTCATAAATAAATGCATTTTTAAAATGAAATAGGACATGATATTGACCGACATGCTCAATCTTTAAAAATATAAAATGCTTAAATGCTTTTTTCTTTTAATTTCCTCACCAAATTTGAGTCAATTTCAAACCAAGTACAAAGGAAAGTCAAGGACACGGCAGGATTAAACAGAAAGGAAGTGCCTAGGTGAGAGAACAGCGAGTGTTATGTCTAGGCGTCTCCTATTTACAATCAGTTTTATTTTCCCCACCCCCTGCTGACTCAGGGATGTACTGTGGTGCTCAGGATGGCCGGATATGTAATCAGCACTTTCCTGTTATGTTGTGAGAACTTTTTAAAAAAGGGTATGAAAGTTTCTCAATTAAAGAACTCATTTAAAATCTTTCTTTAGTAGAAATATTAAATAAATCAATTAATTAATTAAAGACTAAATTCCAAAAAAATTTTTGATTGGAGTTGTTCTTTAATTTACTTACTGTACTTATTTATATATTTACATCATTGCTTCTTTTTTCTCTTTCTGTATTTACTTGGTTTCTTTCTGTGTTTTTGTCTTTGCTTTTCTGTCTTTACTTCTTTCATTGTTTACTTGTTTCTTTCATTGTTCACTTGTTTCTTTCATTGTTTACTTGATTCTTTCATTGTTCACTTGTTTCTTTCATTGTTTACTTGTTTCTTTCATTGTTTACTTGTTTCTTTCATTGTTCACTTGTTTCTTTCATTGTTCACTTGTTTCTTTCATTGTTCACTTGTTTCTTTCATTGTTCACTTGATTCTTTCATTGTTTAATTATTTATTTACTTAATATTGTGTTTCTTTACTTCATTGCTTTATTTTATTCCTTTATTTCATTATTATTTCAATCTATCTCATTTTATTTAAAAAAATTGTTGTATAGTCCCGTTATTCTAGAGAGGGGAGACGCACACACACACACACACCCTAACCTAAAGAAACAAATGCAGTTAGAGGCAGAAATGAGCTAATTGATGTAAGCAGACTGCTATACCTTCCTCTCTCTTCCTGCTCTATCTCTCCACCTATTTTCTTGTTCCTGTCCTTGCTGTCTCATGCATGAAATGTCCACTGCAGTGGTACCATTTTCTTCACATTTCTTCACACTCGGAGCTTTCTGATTATGCAAGAATTTCCACAGATCTTAGTCATTTAGTCACATCATGGATCCATTTGGGCCCATTCAGTATCAGCTCCTGTCTTCTTTGTTCACCTCTTATCCAGAATTACTGAAAAAACGATATCCCTGTATATAGACTAGAATTAGCCCAGATGTTCAGCTGCTTTGAAAGGGCAATTTTTTTGCTTTATTGTTTTTTAGAACTGGCCCTAGCATAGATAGAGTTGTTCTGAGGAGGATGGGTCAGACTGGCACTGAGGTAATGAACATCTGAGGCTGAGCTCATCACTGATTGTGTATATGATTAGTGTTAAGGAACAACAGTGGTATGATGTTGCCTGTTGATGTGAAAAATTTCTTTTGATACTTTATGTATAGACTGAAGTAAAGAAATTTTTTTTTTTTACTTTTCAAATATCACCTGCAGTGTACCGCAGTTGTGCTTTCATGCATTTGTTTGACACTTGGCACAATATATACTTTGATTCACTTCCTTGCAAAACCAGGTGGCGTCCGCTATGACTTAGTTGCTTTAGTGAACAGGTATGTATATATTGACTTGTAAAGGGCTTAATCCTGAGAACATGATCCTGGTCTTTCCTTGCAGTGGCAATAAATTGTACATATTATGTATTCTAAGATTGCACAAATGTGCTTTCCTAAGGGTTCATGATAATTATTTATGATAAGGAGGGTCATGTAGAATATTACGGGTTGGGATTTTAGATTTGTTCCTCCATTCTTGGTACCGGAACAGCCCACAAGTATCAATGTTGCTGAAACGCTTATGTTACTGGCGTTACACATCCAGGCTCCAACGATCAGCCCATGGTCAGTCCTTTGATAAGTGAATTGGACATTCTAAAATCCACTTCCCCGACTTGTACGTATGTAACCTTGTATATGAATATAACCTTGTAGTTTAAATAGTGACTTAATTACTGGTTGGAGGCATTATAACTGTTATCATATGGCACCATCAGTCATTGAATATCTTCAGACAACACTGTGTTTCTCTTACATGTATGATGACTTAAATGTATGCTACATTATTGATCTTTGTTTTTTGTGTCTGCAGGTCCTCTGGCACCTGGATATTTTCCGTAGAAGCTTCCGGCAGCTAACCACACACAAGTGCATGGAGGATTCCTGTATCTTCTGTGCTCTCAAGGTAATTGTGTACTGTTACCAGTCTGTGTAATAAATATTGACATTTGGTTCATATTCTTGTGTGTTTCTTTTATACTGGGTTTTTGTACTTGGTATGGCCAAGGGGATATTTGAGATCCGATCGATAGTTATGTGGAAAGGAAAATGTATTTCAAATTTATTTGAGGCTGTAGGGTTAGATTTCTGTCCAGGTTTAGTTCTACTGTAAGTAGAAACATGGCTGCATCTTTTAAAGCCACACCACTTGATGTACACACATGGCTAGGGAGGAGGAATAAGTTGGCTTATTTTTTCCCTTCCCTGTCATGACTTCACTAACTTTTTAGACATTGCAGTCTCTCTGACATTAATTATTTGTGTGTATGCATACAAGAACCAGCTGTTGTTTCTGTCAAAAGCTCAGCCACTAGAAATCAGTAGTGTGCCATCTCAGTAAGGCAATGTTTACCAAGCATGGAGCTCAAATTAAATGTAGTCAATCAGCGAGCAAACATGATTATATATTTTACTAAAGCTTTTCCAAACTTGGAAAAACTATTGCCACCGTCATTGATCTATCCATTTCTCTATGGACATATGTAAAACACTTTATAAATCCCAGAGCGAAATTCTTTAAATGCCATGTCGCTTTGTGATGGTTGGCTGCACGAACGAGTCAGCCATCTCCAATGCCAACCGTTTCATGTTGCAATCGGGCCCCTGATAATCCAGTCCATGTTGTAATGTTGTCCATCCAGTTTCGTCTCATTCTTCCTCGTCATCTGACTTTCTCCATAAGTCTTGTAGTCTTGTCAGTGGTCATCATTTTCATCGAAGAGATGCTCAACAACATCCGGAGGCACTTGTACTCAAAAGCTTGAATGCGCCTTTCTTTCTTTAGTGTCCAGGCTGAATAGGTGGCTACTGGCCAGACCAAGGCTTACATCAGACCTAGTTTGGTGTTGGTGCGAATTGGTTTGCTTTTCCATATGGGTGTCAGTTTGACCATCACCACAATGCCCATTGCGTTTTTGACTTTGCCTTACAGCATTTGTTTATTTACATTTAAAATGAATACTCTTGCTCCAAACCTCTGTCTACCACTATGATATCCAGGATGTCTTCAGTGTTGGTCATTACTTTTTTGGATGGCATTGATCAGCATGTTATATTCATTTGCAGCTTTTTCAGTACGAGACAACAGCTTCTGTAGTTCTTATTGTGATGTGGACAATAAGACGTTGCCATCAGCATATCTGAGATTGTTAATGATTCTTTCCACCAATCCTGAATTCCTCCTATAAAACCTGAGCAATTCATCTGCTATGTCAGCTAGATTAGGTGCCTTTTGTGTAGCTCATTCTAGCATGGTTTGCTTTATCTCTTCCTTCAATGCTCATTACTTTTCCATGAACTTGAATCTGTATGTTCACCTCTTAATTACTGTACAGTTCCTCGTAGTAGTCTTTTCAATTTTGACGCACCTTATATAAAAAATAAATAAAAAAAACTTTTGGTTTGTCAATTTCCTGCCATATTTGTCCTTGATGGCTACAGTATGGATATAATACCCTGTTGGACATTGTGGAATCAGAGGTAAGAAATCAGCTGATGTAGCTGCTAAGAACGCTCTAAACTCAGGAATCAAAGAAGAACCTGTTCCCCCCTCAGACCTATTACCAACCCTAAATTTATATGTACGAAGATGGGATGAACATGTAACTAATCCATATGCCTTTGTAAAACCAAATTGGACCACTCTAACCTGAGAAAGCCACACAATAATAATTGTATGATAATCAATATTGACACATTCATTCATCCTCATGGGAGATAAGGCACCAAAATGCACCAATTGCGTGAATACTCTAACAATTAAGCATATACTACTGAATTGTCCAGAATAAAGACTGAGAAACTTTAAATTCAGAGCACTACCACAAATTCCTGACCAAACATCACCAGAGAAGCTACTGAAATTTCTTCATTCAGTCTTCATTCTCCACTCATCTGTTCTCCTGTTGTTAAAGTTCTCTGTAATTTTCAAGGAACGTGTATATCATCAGACTGTGAATTATATTCTTTAATTAGTACTTATTATTATATTTTAGCGGAAACACTATTTACATTAATAACTAGTTTAATATTGGATGAATGCATATATTTATAAACAGAGTATTTCATGTAACATGTATTATAATGTTGTGTTGTTTCAGAGCATCTTTGTGCAGTTTCAGTACAGCACAGAAAAGGTGTTGCCTTCTGATGCTCTGCGTACCGCTCTGGCCAAGACCTTTCAGGATGAGCAGCGCTTCCAGCTGGGTATTATGGACGACGCTGCCGAGTGCTTTGTAAGTGCTATCAACTCTTGGATGATATTCAGGAGTATATTATTGTTGAATCGATTAGACCATACTCAATCCATATACGTCAGTTAAACAGATTAACAGGTTGAGAGTCCTTACAACAGAGGTGCCCAATACATCAATCGCGATTTACCGGTCAATCGCAAAGGTAGTGTGGGTAGACCGCATAGTCATAATGTACGTCAGCTCATAATGTACGTCTATCCTCACTATGATATTTGTCACTTGATTGATATAATGCACAGCCAGTATGACACACAAATAGACACGCATGCAGGTAAAACTGCGCAACGTGCTGCCCAATTCTAGCAAGCTCCCGAGTTGCCTAGTCAGCCTCCAATTTATTTACCTGCCTTGACTCACATATGAGCTAATCTATATGGTTCAATTTAACGTCGGTCCACTATTTGTAGCTAGAACAGCTTCAACTCTTCTGGGGAGGCAGTCCACAAGGTTTAAGAGTGTTTGTGGGAATTTTTGACCATTCCTCCAGAAGCCCCTTGGTGAGATCACACACTGATGTTGGACAAGAAGGTCTGGCTCTCAGTGTCTGCTCTAATTCATCCCAAAGATGTTCTATTGGGTTAAAATTATGACTCTGTGCAGGCCAGTCAAGTTCGTCCACACCAGACTCTGTCATCCATGTCTTTATGGACCTTGCTTTGTGCACTGGTGCGCAGTCATATTTACCTCCACATAATGTTTCTCACAATCCTCTTTTTTTCTCTCGCTGTTGAAGTTATGAAGACACATACAGGTAAGACTAATAACATTCTAGAAAACAGCTTTACTGTTACAAAGTGTTTAGACTGTATAACTCGCTGTACAAAAGCTGCCTAAAAGATTTCCTTATCTATTTTACATTTTTCGTGTAATATCATTGAATATATTAGTCCTTTAATAGCTATTAGAGATGTGTGTTATTAAAAATGCAGGCATATTAATCATATACATTTCATCCTTGTACTGTTATAGAAAGTAACATTTTACTACCGCAAGTAGGTTTTAGTTCAAATAGGCTTTAATTTTTTAGAGTGTTAAAGTTCTTAATGCAATTTATTTCAACATCTGATTAAAGAGGCATCCAACATTAATTCTCTTGTTTTGTTTCTTCACCACTTCTTTTTATTTGTAGCCCATCAATGTATTACAAGCACATCCATGTTGTATTAAATGTGGCTTTGTTTTGTGAATTTCGCTGATAGAAAGGAATCCTGAACCCCTTTCTCCAGCATTGCTCTTTGTTTATTTTAGCTACCATTTATTTGTGCCCTGAAACCTTCAAGGCAAGCAGAAGAAAAGTTCATGTTTGATCATTTGTTACCTCTCTGATCTCTCCATATGTTTCCAATTGAACTAGACACACAGCTGTTTGCTGGATTTTTTTACAGTAAGAGATTTGGATGTGGGAAAGGCTGAGTATGAGAAACAACCGAATCCTGCTGGCAGTGAGACTGACTTTTTTGCTTGTGATCAGTGTATTTCTGGACAAGGGGACTGTTGCACCAGTTTAGTGATCAGTTCTCATATGGTCAACAAACTTGATTTAATGTTAGCTATAAGAAACCCTTAGCTAAATTGTTTTATAAATACAGTATAAAAACAGTTAAATAGCTATTTTATAATTAATTGCACATTGCACCAGTATGAGCAGAGTGTGAAGGTTCAATTAGCAGGGTAAGAGCACAGTTTTGCTCGAAATATTGCAATGCACACAACATTATGGGTGACATACCAGAGTTCAAAAGAGGACAAATTGTTGGTGTACGTCTTACTGGCAGCATCTGTGACCAAGATGGCAAGTCTTTGTGATGTATCACGAGCCACTTTGGGGTGTTATGGAGGAGCAAGTCAGGAAACGTTTTCCTCCACCAGAATCACGTAGTGACCTGGTCACTATCCTGCAAGAAGAATAGCTTAAAATCCCTTTGACCACTGTGCAAGACTTGTATGTGTCATTCCTAAGACGTCCATGATTATTTCAGCACGGCAATGCCAAGTCACATTCTGCATGTGTTACAACAGTAGAAAAAAAGGCTAAAGTCCAGACCTGTCTCCTACTGAAAATGTGTGGGCATACTGAAGCACAAAATGTAGAGAGCTGATTACATAGAAACGTTCAAACTGCTGTATGGTCAGTCAATCATGTCTAGCAAACCAACACATACATACAGTCATGACCTGTGTGAATAAAGACAATAACATTCATTCTTTTCTTTTTTTCAGCGTAGTCCACAAGGGCCAGCCAGTGACCTGTGCACTGTTTATAGTGTTACAAACACTATCATTGGTCTAGAAGGAATTGCTTATTTACAGTATGTGTCTAAATGGTTTTCACACACAGTCATAAGGAGTAATTTTCTGAGCGTCTTCGACAATCTCACACTATTCTTCTGGACACTTTGACCGTCACACCTGCTTTATTTATTGGTGCAAAACACAGCAACAATCGTTTTTTTTCCCTGAAATGAGGTGTGTTATAAAATGTATTGTGTTCTTTACTAATGTACATGATTTTTTTTGTTGGTAAATTCTTCTTCTTCTTTCGGCTTTTTCCCTGTCACCAGGGGTCGCCACAGCGATTTCCTCGCATTAGGATCTGGCACGTTTTACGCCGG
>JAOUQT010000036.1:16803085-16820734 GCA_025769995.1 Xyliphius kryptos
ACACACACATAGACACACACTGGTGAAGTGAGCACACGTGCCCGGAGCAGTGAGCAGCCAGCACAGCGCCCGGGGAGAAACCGGGGGTTAGGTGCCGAAAAATAGCTCTCGATGGCTTCGTATGCAATGTTCAATGATGTGCAATGAGAATTGCTGGTTGCTTAGATAGTCTGAAAACTTGCTAACTACTACAGTGGATCATCTTGGTTCTGTATAGACATAGAGTTTCATGATTGACAGCTTGAGGATTTCAACCATCCATAGCTCCTTCATATAGAGAGTAGCCAGCTGAATTGATTTGCAGATCTAGTTCAGATGCCTTGTAGACATCTGCTTGGTAAGTTGTTCAGGGTATGCCCAATAGAGAGAGTACCCCAGGTAAGACCTGGGGCATGCTCGGATAAACTTGAAATTCCTTGGTATTCTATTTTTTTATCTGCTGATAGAATAAGTGGGAAATAGTGAATGGATGAATAATGCATAATGTTTTAAAAACATTGAGAAAGTCAGGGGTAATCATCGAGGCCAAGCGAATAATCCACTGCTGTATGTACAGTATGTATCCATCAGTGCCTTAGGCGATATGGCTTAAAAACCATTATGGAACTTTGATAGACAGAGCTGCTTATTCTTACACATTTCCTCATTCTGTATTAAGGAAAGACAATGTCATTTACAATTTCTGTCTTAAAGCGAAGCTGACATTAAGCAAAAACACTGCCACCATGCCCTGTGGTCAGGCTAATCCATTTTTCATCTTATAATGACAAAATGGACAGTGGATTCTACATCTTAAACATAGAAGGCATCTGTAAAAACATGTTATGCTATTTTCCCAGGGACTCTCTATTTCAGCAGGACATAGCCAGGCTTCATTCTGCATGTTCTCTAACAGCATGGATTCATAGACATAGATTTGTGTGTGTGTGTGTGTGTGTGTTATTACATTTCCGGTCTACAGTCCAGATCTATCTTCTGCTGAAAAACTATAACTAGGCTTAAGCGGGAATAGAAAAATGAACGAATAATCTTCTGTGATTTCGAATAATATCAGTAGTTCTGCAGTAAGACATGCATTGAAAAGAAAGATGAAAGGACATTGGTCAGATATGGTTCAACTGATTTAATGGGATACAGTATGTAAAATTATTTCTTTAGAATGGGGGTGAGCAGGAAAGGGAAATCAATGCTGAATATTGAGAGGAATACAATACAGCAAAAGATGCAGTGAAAACATAATTCTGATCCATATTTGTTCAAATATATATATATTTTCTCTCAAGTGTGTAAATAGTATATCTATTGTTTTTTTGTGGAATTGGGAGATAGATGAAAAGATCGTCCAAACTATTGTCTATTGTCATTATACCTCTGAGCAAAATAGTTCAAACATTGCTTTGTAAAGTGACCTTTGTTAGTCATTAACAAATGGCGGTACTGTAGCCTTTGATGAAAGCTCTCATGTGGCTACTATATAGTGCCTGGCTAGTGAAGATTTTATTTTTATATTGTACCAATTTCTATTTTACAAAATTTGTCCAAATTTACAAGAGAACCATTGAATTTCTTGGTCTCTTTGCTTTGACTTAAGCATGTCAGTGACAACAAAATATATTACTCAGAAAGTTTCTAGGGGCACAGATTGATTGTTCTAGCAGTCTGCATTAGTCTTTGGGCAAATTCCAACTCCAAACTCCCCTTCAACTTTATGACCCTGTACTCTGTAGTAATAACTCTTGTAACCCTCATTATGTTCCACACATCAAATACTAAAATCTGTCATACGCATCATAATTTAACTGTAGTCATTTTCACATTATACCATGTAACCTAATCTGCACCTGTCCCCACTATGCTCCTCTCGTCCCCTGAGAACATTTGTTTCACATAATGAGTGGTTACTGCAGGCTGCAGGCACTGATACATGAGAGACCACTTTAATCTATACAGCTGAGCTACAGTGAGAAGGTCAAAGGAAGGAAAAAAGTGAAATGAACAGGAGGTTAAAGAATGAAAATAAAAGAAAAAAAAAAGAAGGTAAGGACTTTCCATCATTTCGAGTTGGCACCTAAGGCCATGGACTGTTGTAATAACTCAAATAGCAATGTTGTCAGAGCCATGCATCTTTCAGGACTAGCTCAGAAGAAGGTTAGCAATGCTGAACGAATTATCAGAAGATGAACAGGTAGATGTTTCTCAGAGACCTTGTTTGTCTAAGATGACAATAGAGAGCCCATTCATTCTAGTTTGGCTCAGACAAGCCATGGTTGTAAAGGACAAGTAAAGATTCCTAGAGCAATATCGCAATGTATTCATCTTATTAGCATGCTAGAGGAAAGAACGAGTGAAATGATTTAGGAGTGAGTGAGGATGAAGGATAGGGTGGGGAAGTGCAAGGAGACAGATTGTTGTCTTTGGTAACATCTGGGTTGTGGCATCTGTTTAATTTCAAGGTCATCATCGCCCTTTCTATCTCACACATGCATTCTGCATGGTGTCATAGATCTTAAATTGTTGTTCTCTTATTCTATTTGCAAAACCTTATGTAGCACAAAACCTGATGGGTGAAGCCTGCCAACTTCATTGTGTTCACATTTGTTTCTACTTTCTTGAGGAAGAATACTAAGCACATTAATATACGTTAATAGCTCACTGAATCAACAGTTCAGTGAATTACTCAGTGTCATATTCCTATAGTCTTGTATACAATATACATTTCAACAATCTGGACAGAAATAAATCTTCTATCTAGGTTTTGCAGATGCACATGTTATTATCTGCATGTAAGGTGAACAACTGTTATCAATCTATTCTTAGATCATTATTGACTGCATGTTTACTTATGCATGTCATAACACCCTTGTGAATGCCATTGTGGTGAACAGATCATGTTTTATTTTTTTATTTATTTGTTAATGACCCTGCTGGTATCCAGACCTCACAGGCAATGCCTCTTAAACATAGCGAGCTTGGAACCAGAACATTTCAATACATTTGTAAATATATACTTTTTTCTGTGTTGTAGAGCAAGAGATAAGGGACTGAGTGTAAAGCACATATCAATCTTTATTTTGGGTCAAAAGGTCATGATCAATATTTTCTTATTTTGCATGTCTGGGTTAAACACAGCACTCACAAGCCATTTTATTAGGAAAGCAGATACAGTATATAACCCAAATGAGGGTTATATCAAGGTTTCTTCCTCTTATCATCTTAGGAGGTTTTTCCTTGTCACTGTCTCTGGCTTGCCCATTAGGGATCAAAAATAACTTATAATGGTGGCACGGAGACACAGTGGGTAGCGCACTAACCTCACAGCAAGAAGGACCCAGATTCAATCCGTGGGTTGGGTGACTCAGAAATTTTTGTGTGGAGTTTGCATGTTCTCCCTCGTTCACCCGAGTGCATTCCAAAGACATGCATGCTAGGTGCTTTTAAAGTGGCCCTTAGTTTGTGAATGTGTGTGCCGTACAATGGATTGGTGCCCTGTCTATTGTTGTTCCTGCACTTGCGCACAGAGTTGCCGGGTGGGTGCTGGGTGGGCAGATTTATTGTGACCATAGAAATAAAATTGAATTGTATTAAACACCTGCTTGTTCATGCAATGTATGATATCATGTCAAGACATTTTAAAAATATATGATTTTGGCATGGTTTCATGGTTTGCCGACTTGTATGGTGGCACTGACTAAGATACAGAAAGCATAGCTGGAGGTGGCAGAGCTTAATATATTAAGGATCTCATTGGGAGTGACCAGGATGAACAGGATTAGGAATGAGAACATCAGGGGGACAGCACAGGTTGAAAAAATTGGAAAGCAAAATTAGAAAGCAGACGCTTTTGACATGTGCAGAGGAGGAACAGTGAATATATTGGTAAGAGGATGTTAGAAATAGAGCTGGTAGGAGGCAAAGAGAAGAAGACTAAAGAGGAGATATATGAATGTGGTCAACGTAGGTAGCTGCATATCATATTAAGGTGGAAACAATTGACTCGCTGTGATGACCAATGATGGTCAAGGGAGAGGCTGAAAATTTAATCTTTTTTTGCAATTTCTCTGACCCTACAAATTACAGTAATTACATTTTTTTAAAACATGTACTAGTTTTGTATTTAGATGCCAAATGACTTTTGTGGCTAATAGGATGTGATAAAAAGACTTTTGAATATAAATCATGTGATTTTTTTTAGTACTTGACATTATTTTTATATTGTCGATCCTTTGCTGGGGCGACAGAAAAATCTGTGAGGAGTTTGCATGCTAGGTAAACTGGATATGCCACACTGTCCGATCTATCAGAAAGGGTATCCGGCGTAAAACATGTCCAGGTTCGGCAATGCGATTGTCTCCCTGTGGTGTCCCCTCGGTGGCAGGAAAAATCTGAAAGATCAAATTATGAAAAAAACTGCATGTAGGGCAGTGGATAAAATGCTGGACTACTAACTGGAAGGTTCTTAGTTCAAATCCTGCCACTGCCAACCTGCCAACTTAGTCATCAACTGCTATGATGTATGAAGAGATAAATGTAATATAAATATTAAAAAATATATATATGTAAGAAGGTCATCCATATGTAATTAGAAACAAAGGTATTTAGTTATAGCGTTAGCCATCAAAGCTCCTTAAAATCCAAATAAGGAGAAGTCAGCTCCATTATTTCATTAGCTATGAAAGAAGCAATATTATCCAAAACTACCTCCATAATAAAAGTCATAATTTTTTGATTGATATCTTATTTCTAATGACACCCAATTATCACCTCAGTTAAATGAAAATGTTATTTTTTTTTCAAATCTATTGAAATGGTTTATTCTGCACTTATGTATTCTTAAAGTGTTATCTTGTCCATGGACAAATTCAGTCTTCATCTACAGATCATTTGTTGTGCAGTTATGCAATTTTACACAGGGGGTAGTACATAGTATGACATTTATACATTTTGGAGTAAAAATAATAAATAATTGTTAAAGATAAATAACTGAGTGTTTTTGAAGTAAGAAGAGAGAGAGAGAGAGAGAGATAGCACAAGAGAGAGGGTGGAAATTGCAAGTGCACCAGAGAACATGAATCCAATTCCTTGAACTTCTTCCTGTCACATGATTTAAGTTGATGTCTACAATATCAGCTATAAATTATCTGCGGTTATTGTATCTGGGTACATTTGGGTACAGTATTGTTTGTTTTAGTTAGTGAGCGGCATGGGGGCTCAGTGGATAGTGCTGTAGCCTCAAAGCAAGAAGATTCCGGCGACTCTGGAAATTTCTGTGTGGAGTTTGCATGTTCTCTTCGTGTTCACACGGGTTTTCTTTGGGTACTCCGGTTTCCTCCTGCATTCCAAAGACATGCATGATAGGTTAATTCTTGTCTTTAAATTGCCCGTTAGTGTAGTGTGTAATTATGTGTGAGTACCCTATGATGGATTGGCGCCATGTCTAGGCTGGTTTATGCCCTTGAGCCCAGAGTTGCCAGGTGGACTTCCCTGTGACCCTAAAACCAGGATTAAGCGGGTATAGAAAATGAATGAATGAAGTTTTAATTACAGTTTTATATTCATATTTTTAGTCAATTTTTTGTATTACTGATGCAATTAATTTAGTCCAACACACATAAACAGTTGGAACCAAGCACAGATTTATTTAGCCAAGAGTTCAAAAGTCCAAAACTCCAAAAAACCAACAGGAGGATAGACATAAACTTGGCAGTTTATATTTTAATAACTTATTCATTTATTATTTCCATTTAATCCACACAGGGTCGCGGGCCAGCCGGGGGCTGGACAGGGTGCCACTCCATCCTAGGGCACCCACAGACTCACAAAAACAATGAGAGAACATGCAAACTTCAAACAGAAATTTCCTCAGTCATTCCACCGGGTGGGTAAATCCTGATTCCTTCTGGCTGGAAAACGACAGCACTACCCAATGCTCCACCCAAAATCATAAAGCATGGCAGCATAGCATGAAGCATGGCAGTCAAAATCCATACAGAAATCACTGCTATTCATTCACTATTTAAATCCACCAACAAAAGCTAGGGTAGAGAGATAGAAAGAATAATAGGGGGTAGTTTCTCTTAACATTCCCTTAACCAGTCTGTATATGTCATTACCCTAATTACCCCAAATATATTTTTTTTAGTTGGCTATTTATTTCTAATAATTCTTATTCATTGCCTTGATAAAATATTATTACAAAAATATTATTTCTTCAAATCTGTTGAAAGCTTTTAGCCTGCAATTGTGTATGCATAAAATGTTGTATTGTACAAGGACACATTCAACCTTCGGCAACAAAAAATATTGTGTTCAGCCGTACACTATTCATTACTTCTCTTTTTCATGGTCACTATGTGACATTTGTACATTTTAAAATAAAAAATGAGTGTTTATAAAGAAACAGAAGGTGAGCAAGAAAGAGAGATAGAAGTAGAAATTAGCTTTGCCATACGCCCCGAGTTTGTTTTTCATAAATTCTGTTGATATTAAGAAATTTAGTTTATATAAAGAAATGCAGTGATCGACGCTGATTGATGCTACTTATACTATACTTTCCCTCCAATCTCATGCTTTCAATCCTCAGGCTGCACTTTGTTGCCCAGAGACTTGGTATTCAGATATTCTGCAGCTTTTTTTGATGCCTGTATGGACTACATCTTTCCCAGCCCTGCTATCACAAAAGATGAGAACACAATACAACGTTCACAAGCAGTCCCTTAGACTGCATTTCTGTGTACTGCCTGCTAAGCTTCAGGATTCCACAGCCATAAACTCCTAGAAACAGAGAAATAAACATAATATAATGACCATCTTTTCCCCAGACACATTTTTCCTATCTGCCCTGTTACTTATTCAACTTTTCGAGGTGAAGATTGCAAGCTATTTTGGACCTAGGACTCTTACTCAGAGTGCTGTATTATGTTTATTAGCCTGGATCATTGTTTAATATGGATATTAACATTATATTAGGTTTATTAACAATTCAGATCACAAGACAATTAACATTCAGAATGGAAATTAAGAGTAGACATAAAAGTGAATCAAGAATATCAAAAGAGTAAGCTGCAATATCATTAGCATAATAGAGATATTAGAGCAGGGTCATGGCCACAGGGGGACAAGGGTAAGCAGTATAAAAATAAATAGGGGAGTGCCTTTATTGAATTCATTAATACCCACATTAAGCTACTTTTACATTCTAAGCTTATTACACAAATCTGATGAATTAATGTTTATGCCTCTCAGTATTTCAGTATCTTTCTCTTTCTGTGACAGCGTGGAGTGTGAGACGTGACAGCTGGCTCTAATGGCAGCCAGACTACATCACCATCAGACTTTAGCATTACAGAAAGTTTTAGCTGTGAGTGTTTATGAACTTGTCTGTCTCCATACCTGACATTGTTACACACACCAGCAAGAGTGTTTTTGTCCAGTGTTTGCTTTCTCTCCATGTCAGTGTTGAATTTCATTCTAACTGCCTTTTATTTTTATCTTGTAATGTCAGAATGCATGATTGTGTTTTGTAAAAGCATAGTCACTTTCATTTAGTATTTACTTCAGTTATTACTTAGTTACATCAGTTCATTTGAATTTTGTAGTCATAAAACATAAAAAATGCAAATTGACAGCCGAAGGGACCCAGATCTGGCCTGGGAATATAACCTGAATGCTCCATGCTTTCATTGCCCTGGTCAAAAATATATTATTATTAATTATTATTTAACAAGTGATAAAATGTGAAGAAAGAGTGCAGTCTTGCTGTAACTTAATATGACTGGTGTCCGTGTACCTCAGTCCACTATCGGTGACGTGTCATAATGCTGTATGGCTGTGTCTGAAATTGCGTACTTCCCTAATGAAAAGTATGTGAAAGCAGTATGCGAGAATGACTAGTGTGTCCGAATGTACAGTATGCATACTTCCCAGGTGATGTACTGCAAGACAATTTGAAGTATGCGAGCGGAGCACAGTGCTCTGTCCCATAATGCAATTCGAGCAGCGATTGGATCTGAAGAGAAGCAATGGCAGAGAGCGGAGAGTCTGTTGTTTACAGGTGTAAGAACGCTAAATCTATATAAAGATACTCAACTGGTACATGCCTCAAGATGACGAAATGTACCTAAAATATTAGAGCATGGGACACTTACGGCTTTTATGTGTCACATGACATTGGTATGAGGGCGGACCTCTATTTTTTAAATGGTAGAACAGTACTCACAGCTTTGAATTCAGTAGGTACTGCTTGAGTAAGCGATTTGGGACACAGCCTAGGTTTGTATAAGAGACTCATCAAACTGTTTGACCATGACAGTTGCTCGAAAAAACATACTGTATTGCCCCTTGTGGCAATTCCCAAAATGCAACTAGCATTTGCGCTTCATTATGAGATGTGCTATGGCACATTATTTAATGAAATCCTATGTGCGAAACCCAGTCTGCAAAGCTTAAAGCATCTGTGATCGCATCCTTTTGTGAAGTGTGTTTCAGGTCTAAACCAGAACATACTGCAGAGATATTTACTGATGAAGGGTTCTGATGTTCTTCTCCCAGTGTAAAAGACACAGGTTTAATAAAGCCACCCTACAATGCGAGCCCCGCATGGAAGAACGTACAGAAGTCAAAAAGTAGCAGTTCACTCATGCAGGATGTCAAAACCTCAATCAAAGGAGCCGGTCACATGGGTTTAGGTGAGTAATTTGCATTGCATATGCTGTATTATGAACTGAGCTTTTTTTGTCCTCGTGAATTTTTTTAACAAAAACAAATTTTTTGTTAATATTTGGAGTAGGTGTACAGTCTTATACAGATCAGAGCAAGTATTTTACAATGAATGAATTTCAAATGTGCATGCAGCCACAGAGGGCCGAAGTGAGCTGGATGAGCTTCAGGAGGAGGTAACACGCAGGGCAAGAGATCAGGAGCTGCAGAGGAAGAAAGAGAAAGAGAAAGAAGCAGCCATGGGCTTCAACCCCAAACCCAGCAAGTTCATGGACCTGGATGAGCTACAGAACCAAGGTCAGAGTCCTACAGTCCTAAAAGCATCGGGTAACCTAGGGAGTTTCGGGGCTTTGCTTTTGCTGCTTGGGGCTTTATGCGGAGTGTGTGTGGTCTGAGAATAGCCACTAAGTGCCACCTCACTGTGTTTTTGGATGCTTGCATTTACATCTTAGTGTCTGGGATTGGGAGTGTTGGTGTGCGGGTTTCTGAGCTTGGGTGTGATGCTGTGCTTTGGTGTGCATGTTATCTGCAGGTAAAGGGGACGGCTTTGAGCAGTGTGTGCTGGACGCTGAATCTCTTTTAGATCAGTCTCTGAGGCTGGAGCAGGCAGGAGAGGTCACTGCCGCACTTTCCGTGGTAAACGAAGCCATGTGTAAGTAGCACTAAGTGGCCCTCAGAATTCTGTCTATATATATACTGTCTAAATATGTGTATTTCCTTCGCCTGTGCTTACATAACACATCAATTATACAATCATCTAGTCATGTCGCCTCGCGATGGTTGACTGAACTGATGATTCATCTTTGTCCAATGCCATCTGTCACGTCTTTTCTTGTAACAGCCTGGCCCATGATGATCCAGTCCACTTTGATGTTGTTCATCCAGTTTTTTATCAGTGACCTGCGTCTTCTGACCCCCTCTACAAGTCCCATTTTTACGTTTCCTTCAATACTGTTGTGTGTGTGCCTGAAAATATCGTCTTTTTTCTTCAGTGTCCAGGCACACCGATATGTGTCTACCGGCCAGACCAGAGCTTTCATAAGTCATAGCTAGGTTTGGTACCAATTGATTTGTTTTTCCAGATCTTTTAACAGACATCTGCAGCATTTGTTATTCTACCCCCAAATATCCGAGAGTCCACTTGCTTCAAACGTCTTCCTTCCACCATGATCTCCAGTATGTCTTCAGTGTTGATCATTATTTTGTTTTAGCTGCATTATTCAGCATGTTCTATTACTTTGCAGCTTCCTTAGTATGATACCCCAGTTGTAGTTCTTATTGTCATATGTTAAATAAGATGATGTCATCAGCATATCTGAGATTGTTAATGGTTATTCCACCAAAACTGAATCCTCCCATAAATTCTTGTAGTTTGTTCTTCATCATTTGTTCTCCTAGGATGTTTAGACAGACACGTTGAGAGGTTTCATCCCTGTCCGGCTCCTTTTCGGGGCTGAACCATGCTGATGTTTGATTGACTGTCCTGACTGCAACACAATGTTGACTGTAGAGATTTTTGAGTAGCTGGTCCAGGCGTGAGGGGAAATCCATCTCAAGCATGGTTATGCACAATTGTCCATGCTGTACCATGTTGAAAGCCTTTCTGAAATTGATGAAACAAAAAATACAGTGCCTTTCTCTGGCTTTCTCCAGGATGATGGGGAGTTTTGTGATCTGATCCCTTACATTACTTTCTGGCTTAAATCCAGCTCGTTCTTGGGCAATCACTTCAAGCTTAGACTTCATCCGTTTCAGTTTTCACTGCATAATCTTATAGCTTTTTTATAAATAAAAAATTGACCCCTGCAACACAAAAAAGTTACGATAGAGACAACATAAAACATATTTCACAAAATTTTATTCGTAGCAGGTGATGACATGAAGACTGAGGTGAACCCACCAAAGCTTAATAATAATAATAATAATAATAATTGTTACATTATTATTCTGCATTGAACCCATTCACTTGAACACCTGAAGCAGTGTCTTGCCCTCATTGAGGCTCAAAGTTGGGTATTGGGTGCATTGCTCAATGGTACTTCAGTCATGAAGCTTTTATATTTTCAGAGTTATTTGCTTTTTATTATTACATGTCAGTGCTGCTGCAATGTTTATATTTCCTCACTGCTTTATAAGCTAAACATTTTAGGTTTATGTGGTTAATGTCTTCACATCTTTGCTGTCATATTAATAAAATAATGCAATATTTGGTGTTGGGGTATAAGAGCTGTCTATATGTTTCTTCAGATGTTGGGGTCTGTGCCGTTTGTAAATTATAATGTGTCTGTGGATCCTGTGTTCCACACAAGACTGATTTTTTAGCCCTTGTATTAATGCTGGGTGCGAGTATGTCTGACTTGTCCTCACTGTATTTGTTATTACATTTCATGTATCATGGTAAATCAGCCTTTGTCCTATGCCTGTGTTCGACAAGTTCCCCAGTGCACTTGGTGAGGTTTACTGCAGGCTCAGAAAACTTTTTCTATGTGCTTGTAAAAAAGCTTGCTGCAGATTTTCAAAAGATTCATATTTCCATTCTTTTTTTTAACTTTTTGATTTGCACTTTCATTTTATTTTAAGTTCATGACATTGCTTAGTGCTACTCATTTTTATTTTTCAGACTGTTTCTTCCTAGACACGGTTACAGTTAGTTTACATTAGTTTACAGGCATTCTTCCTTTCATTTACACCCCAAATCCAGCCAAATGTATTGCTTTATTTGATAATTATATATATTTTTGCATGCATCCCATGACAGAATGTTTTATTTTTCTGCATTTTTTTTATTCATTTATTTCTTTTTTCCCTTTTTTTTTCATTTTGTGTTTGCTACTGAAGCCAAACTCAGGCATGCCATGCATGAGGGCAGTGCTAACGGGCAGGGCAGGACAGTGGCTGAGGGCCGACTGCAAAAGTGCATGAGGAGGGCCCGAGGCCAGCATCAGCGAATACAGCAGCAGGAGAAACTGCAGAAGAAGCAGCAAGAGGAGGAGGAGAGGGAGGAAAAGCAGGAGCAAAAGCTGCCTATCAGGTACCTGCTCCTGGCTCTGATGTGTGTGCGTGTGTATATGGACACACTCCAGCTGGAGTGCCTACACATGCAATTCTGTAAGAAATGACAAGGATGATGCTAATGGGAGAACAACAGCAGGTTTTACTGTGGCTTGTGTTGGCTTCACGAAAGGCAGCATTACATACACATGATTTCTGTAAATAAGAAGAAATGTTTCCACATGTAAACCTATACAAGTTCCTAGATTGATGTTCCACATTCATACATCAGCTGTGGATGAAAAATTATTAAAGTGAAAGTTTAAGACATAGGTTTGTTTTTAATTTGCACGTACCTTGCCATCTATACCTAATCAATTGCAGAAACATTAAAATGTCTAAGTTTCTCTGAAATCTTTATTGTGTGGCTCATTAACCTTATGCCCCTGTAATTGGTACAACTCTGCACATCTTTCTTGTTCTTATAAATCGTTACAAGTACTCTTTCCCCCCCATTCCTCAGGCATCGCATCAGTCTTAAAATCTTATTGAATATTCTAGTCAAAACACCACTCCCATCTCTCCTATACATTTCCATACCTATACCAGTATGTCATCAGCTGCATCTCTTTATATTCTGGCTTTCTTTCTTCAGTCCTTTCTCTGTCCCAATTCTTCTTTTCTAACATCTTCTAAATAACTTCTTGCACTTCCTTGTCCCACCGCAAAGTTTACTTGCTGTCTTTCACCTGTCCAGATGACACACCAAGTACCTTTCTGCCTGTCTGTCTAATCACTGTTGTGGCTGCTACCCAGTCATCTGGAAGCTCTTTATTACGACCCAAAGTCTTTCTCAAATCTATTAATTCCTCACAGCATTTCTCCTTTCTCAACCACCAAACTACCAGAGTCATCTTGCAAACCACCGTCCGATGTTGTCTACCTACACTCTCCCCTGTCACAACCTTACAGTCTCCAATTTCTTTCAAGCAACTTTATTAACACAGTATTTAGTCTACATGTGTGCTCTTACCTCCACTTTTGAAGGTCACCCCTATGTGTTTACCACAGCCATTTCCATCCTTTTTTGCAAAATCCACCACCATCTCTTCTTTTAGGTTCCTATCCTTAAAACCAAACTTGCCCATCATCTCCTCATCTGCGTTTGTTTCTTTAATGCCCATTGAAATCTGCACCAGTTACCACTCTCGCCTCTCTGGGAATGCTCTCTACCACTTCACCTTGCTCCCTCCAGAATCTCTCTTTTCCGACTCACAGACAACTTGTGGTGCATATCCACTGGCAACATTCACCACCAGACCTATAATTTCTAGCTTCATACTCATCGCCCTAGCACTCTTTTTACCTAAACAACACTCTTTTACCTAAACAACAAAACTTCTGTTTCCTATAAAAGTACATCCTCTGAAATAGGAACTAAAAGGTAGTTGGTGTTATCTCATACAAATCAACCCTGGTTCTCCGGGAAAAATACCTTTTGCCTCTGATATATATATATATATAATAATCTATATTCACTGTCGGGAGATTGTCTAAAACTGTGTTTGTTGTGCTTGTGGCCATTGATATTTCCTTTTTATTTTATAGTGAACAGCCTTGCAAGATCCAAATACTTCTGACAGATGATCATGAAGAGGTTGTGGATGCGATCTCAGAAGCTTCTTTAGGCCCACCATTGTCATCCCCCATAATGCCTCATTCCCCTGCTACATCTGAGCACACCGGCTCTTACTTCTGTGAAAACTCTGAAAATCTTTCATCCACCTTTAACCAGCTGCACCGGCACACAGATTCACAGGAGCCCTCCTCTACCTGCTCAACCAATATACAAAGTTCCAGCTCTGTATCTATGTCCACAGTAAACAGAGCTCCTCAGATGCCATCCAGGGACAGACCTGACGCTGTCACACTTGAGCACAGCCAACACCAACCTGTGTCGTGGAGCTTCAGTGTCCCCTGCTCTACCTCTTCATCTGATCACTACAGCTTAGAGCAGAAGCCACAGATGCTCCACTCGCAACAACAGAGTTCTATCAGCAATCTTCAGTTATCACAATGCTCAGATAATGCTCCACCTAAGCAGATATCTGTGTCTTCCCCTTCTTCCCCCTGCTTCCTGCCACGCTCCACTTCACCGGCCAGGCCTATGCCTGTAGAGCGCTGGGCTGAAAACGTTACTAGATACTACAATTCCCAAACTGCTTCGCAGCCATGCGGCTCGCCATGTGAAGAATCTGAACTTGACTCGCTCTACAGAGCAAGCTTGCGGGCTCCCAGCAAACCACGAGGCTTGTGTGGGCCCAATCCAATTCCCACAGCAAGACAAGGTATTTACTTTCTAAAGAAAAGAGAGATAAGTGTCAAAGTTATGTAAGGGAAATCTTATGAAGCATCATACATTTGAAATCAGTTTCTAAAGTCTGCTTTCAAAAATACACAGAGTATTGTTACTAAACTAAAATAGAGTCTACAGCCATGGACAATCGATCTTGATTTCATTACATTTTGCTGCAAAACATTTTTTTTCAGAAATTAAGATGAAATACATTTAGAATCATAATAATAACCTCCTCAGACACCTCCCTGCGACATGGTGTAATGAAACGATAAACCGTTACTGACAATATTTTAGTATGGAGTAACACCCCACTATGATTTTACGATCAATAAATGCAATAAAAGCCCCTTTTTACCCTGAATTGTTAAAAGGTATAGCCAGAGAAAGCAAATTGCTAGAATAGCTTACATTTTAGAGTATAAGTTTGATTGCTTTTTTAACGTTGTCCAACAAAATATCTCAAAATGTAAATTTTCACTTGGTAAATCTGTGTTACAAAATACCGTACGTTCAATTGCTTCAAATCAAATCAAATCAAATTTATTTGTCACATACGCAGTAATACACAGTTTAACCTGCAGTGAAATGCTTTTTTCGACAGTCTGTCCACATCAAAGCGATCAATAAAGATACAATCTATTTAAAATATATATATAAAAGATATGTATAAGAGACAAATAAGTTAAAAAAAATAAAATGTAAAAATATGAAAATATAGAAAAACCAGAATATACAGAATAGTTTGTATATATGTATGTGTATATACGTGTGTGCGTATACATATGTACATATTTATCTTTATATGAATGTGTGTGAGTTGAAAGAGAAATAGAAATATTTGTGTTATTGTCCGAGAGTATTGTATTGTAGTATAATGTGTGTTGTTGTGTAGTAAGTGAGTATGGAAATATTTAATTTAGTGTCCTAGTCCCTGTCCCCATTCAAGGCACGGATGGCTTGTGGAAAGAAGATTTAAATTTGTTAACACAAATATCTAATCAGCCAATCACATGGCGCATTTAGGCATGTAGAGGTGTTTCACACACAACTAGGGTTTACAGAGAATTGTCTGAAAAAGAGAAAGTATCCAGTGAGTGGCAGTTGTGTGGATGAAAATGAATTGTTAATGTTAGAGGAGAAGACTGGTTCCAGATGATAGAAAGGCAACACTTTAAACACTCGATACTAACACGGAATGTAGAATACATCTCTGTTGAAATTATGCCGTGCAGAATTGAGGCAGTTCTGAAGGTAAACGGGGATCAAAACTTTTACTAGTAAGGTGTATATAATAAAGTAGCAGATGAGTGTTTATGGGCTTGTTGAATTCTTAAACCTGATTGGTCAAAGGTTATTAATTTTTTTATGTAGTTAGTGGCTGAAATGTAAACTATAGGTTTATATTAATGTGCTTCTTCTAGCACATAATTATTTATAAAGTGGCAATTTACTTTGTGTCATATACACATGGTTTGTCTTTTGTATATGGAGGATGCTCGCCACCTAGTGGTGTTTGTTTTCTGATGTCTGCATGTTGTAATTTTTTAAAAAAGGTGTACCAACCTGTTATTAACTAAGTGTTCCTAATCCAGTTATGGACGATGTTGCATTTTTTAGATGAATGTGAACAGTTTATAACTGCACTGAATTAAATAAAAACATTGTTGACATGTGGAATTAAACATATGCTATAATTAATAACATTATTTTCTCTATAAATAATTACAGGGTGGTAAAAGTAGCTCAAACCACCTAATCACATTTTGTTCCTTTTTTAAGCAATTTCACTCATCATTGAGCAAGTACTCTGTAACTCCTTATATCTGTGGTATGTTTCTTAAGGGCTATGATGGTAGGACATATAACATTATTCAAATGTATAATTATTAAAGATTCTGTTGTTTTTATGAACTTCTGTATGAAGGTTCTTCTGCAGCACGCAGACTCACATCTGGGCACTCTGGCTCGCTTACCCGCTCAAAAACACCCACTGCTGAGATGGAGATGCGTGCTTACAGGACACCAGAATTCATTGTCCCTCATGCACACAGAGTGAGTTGTGTGTGTGTGTGTGTGTGTGTGTGAACTTGAACGTATGTGTGCTTAAATTTAATTTGCACTGAAAGAGTTATAATGCTCAATGATGTTATTAAGGTGTATATATGTTATTTTTAGGCTGTTACACCTACACTATGTGGCCCATCAGTGGGTGAGGACCAGATGTACAGTGCTGATAATCTGCGTCGCGTAACTCGCAGTCTGAATGACACTGCTACCCTAGAACGAGCCAAAAATCTTGTTCCTTCTCACAGCTTTGTAAGTGTGAATTTAAAGAAGTTATTGAAATTAAACATGTGTAAGCACTACACACTACAATCATTGGATAAGAAACACCTGAAAGGTCCCATATGATTACTGATAAAGTGACCCCTGTTGATGGTTATGTCATGATTGGCTCCCATATAATGTCCACTGCACAGTCAATGGCAAATTCTTTTTTAGGATTTCTTTATGAAACCTCTTTTTTAGGATTTATCATTCCTGTCAATCACTAACCTAATATTTAGTTCAGTATAAGCACAGATTTTAGAACTGCTTCACATCTGTGTTGCATAGAGTCCTGGTATTCCAGGATGCTTTGATTACAACCCATTGGAGATCATTTTAGTTGAACAGACTATCATTGTCTGCATTTCTTTGTAAGATTTACCCTCTTAGTAACTAAATTTTTTAATCAAAGTACACTGATTATCAGAACAATGTCGCGAATGACCCATATATTCTCTTGCTTTCAAGGAGAAATGCATATGTACAACATGTACTGCCTTCACCCTTAAATAAGGGCTACCTGATTCACACCTGTTTCTTAACAGAATGATTGACCTCACTAACTGAACTCCGCACCACTATTATTTTGAACACGCCCCTTTCAATTAATTATTCCAATACACAGACTCAAGAGCATGTGTATGATGAATGCAAAGTCTGTTGGTTTTCTAACAATCTACTGCACCAATTGGTAAATAATTTGTCATGTAGTAATATAATTTATACCAAAACACTGACTTGCTTGTGTTGGATGTTTGCAACATTGTAGAGTCTGTTCCTCAAATTCTGTGTTCTGCAATTAATCAAAAAATACCAACCTATTATTAGCCAGTTGTTCCTAATCCAGTCATCATTCAGTATATGGCTAGACTCTGGATGCATTCATCTGTTATCACAATCAGTTTAAATATCTCATTAATTGTGTTATTCAAGTTAAAATAACTGAAAAAACTAAAATGTAATGGTGCATATCTATGATCTATGGCATACATGATGTACAGTAAATACTGTATGTATGTATATATTTATGTATAAATTATTGCATTCATATCTCATTTATTTTCTGTTAATATGTGTATTTACTCCGCTCCTCTATTGTGCGTCTCTTTTTTTGCGTTTAAAGAACCCTGCTGCTTCAAGAATTGCTAAGCATGTGGAGCCTCAATTGAAGCCACAACACTCTAATACCTCTGTAAATCCTGCACCTGTTACCCACAAACCTGTTTTAACACACCACATTGAGCACAAGTACGTGC
>JAOUQT010000036.1:17072910-17083450 GCA_025769995.1 Xyliphius kryptos
AAAAAAGTTGGGACAAGGCCATGTTTACCACTGTGAGACACCCTCTTTTCTCTTTACAACAGTGTGTAAACGTAGACTGTAGACTGAGGAGAGAAGTTGCTCAAGTTGAGGGATATGAATGTTAACCCATTCTATTCTGTTTTCTATCTGGACTGCAGGCTGGCTAGTTCAGTACCCAGGCCCTCCTTCTACACAGCTATGATGCTGTAATTGATGCAGTATGTGGTTTGCATTGTCATGTTGGAAAATATAAAGGTCTTCACTGAAAGAGGATAGGATCATATGTGTCTCTAGAACATGTATATACATTTCAGCATTGATGGTGTCCTTCAAGATGTGTAAGCTGCCCATGCTACACTCACTAATGCAAACCCATAACATAAGAAATCAGGCTTATAAACTGAGCGCTCAGAACAACTCGGCTCAGCTTCCTCTTTCTCAGTCCGAATTACATAGTGTGCCTGATTTTCATAAAGAACATAAAATTTTTTATTTGTCTGACCACTAAACAGTTTTCCACTTTGCCACAGTCCATTTTAAATGAGCCTTGGCCCAGAGAAGACGTCTGCGCTTCTGGATATTGTTTAGATACGGCTTCTTTGAAATGTAGAATTTTAGCTGGCAACGGCAGATGGCATAGTGAATTGTGTTCACAGGTAATATATTCTGGGAATATTTCTGTGCCTATTTTGTGATTTGCAATATTTTTTTTTTTTACAGTGCCGTCTAAGGGCCTGAAGATCATGGATTTCTTGACCCTTACGCATAGAAATTCTTCCATAGAAAGTCTCTGAATCTTTTGATGATATTATGCATTGTAGAAGATGATATGTTCAAATCCTTTGCAATTTTACACTGTCGAACTCCTTTTTGATATTGCTCCACTATTTGTCAGCACAGAATTAGGGGAATTGGGAATCGGCTTCCCAACTTTACTTCCAAGAGCCTCTACCACTCCATGTTAATAATCTATTGCTATTTTTCCAGCCCCTTATTGCCCTGTCGAAACGTTTTTGAGATGTGTTGCTGTCACGAAGTTTCAAATGAGCCAATATTTGGCATGAAATTTCAAAATGTCTCACTTTTGACATTTGATATGTTGTCTATGTTTTATTGTGAATACAATATCGGTTGAGATTTGTGAATTATTGCATTCCGTTTTTAATTGTACTTTGTCCTAATATTTTTGGAATCGGGTTTTGTATTTGTGTCAGCAGACAAAACTTGGCTATTAACTATTTAACTGCAGCAGACTGACAGGAAAGTCAAGGAGGGAAAAAAAATGTTGGCAAAGTAATTTTATTCATGGATTCTTTCCAGAGCAGAGATGTGTCTTAGTTTAACTATGAAACGTGGACTTTGTTAAATAAATAAATATGCATTATCTGCTAAATACATTTAAAATATATAAAAAATATATTTATATATTAAAATAAAGTTAATTTGGGAATATATCTGTATCATATTTTGCACTACAACACTTCAGATGATATTAACTGGAATTACATGAATTTTATATTAAAAACCAAGTTTATGAATATTCATAAAAATTAAGATCAAGATGAATGAAAAAAGAACACTATTGTAAAACACAACTTACTTAGACTTGTTGTACTCAAATTCTATGTGTAGGCAATCCTCAATGCCCACTTCCATCTTGATTGAATTGTTGGCATCTGGGTAGGTGGCAAGCTGATGGACAATGAGGTCATACTCTTTGACCAAATCAGAAAGCCTCCTTACTATGGTAACTTTGAGGAAATACCTTTAAAAACACACACAACCTTTTTTAATGTCTTGACACGTACAGTGTAACCTCCTCTGTTCTGCTTAGCCATCATCAGCCCATGTGCAATGTAAATTTGTTTATATTGGCAAAAAAACGAAGACACCCGGTTTCTGGTGAGGGTACGCTGTGCGAGTTTAAACTGCCGCTGCTCATCAGATATTCTTACTTTTTTCTTTATCTATATAAATATTGCTTTATTTAGTTTATGTTTATCGTGAGCGTTGGTTGACCTTTTGCCTAATTGTGATACGGTTCCAGCTTCCAGCTACATTTATCACCAAGTTGTGGCTCTGAATATGGATGGAACAAAATGGTACCATCATAGCCTCTTTAAACGTCACAAACAATCTAATAGATTCATTGGACAACGATTTAAAGTTGTCTCCTCTCCTCTGTCAAAAAAGTCTATTCTGGCGTACCCCAGGTTTCTGTTTTAGGTCCAATTTTATTTAGTATTTATGTGGATGTACTTGGCAGAAATGTCCCAGATGCTAAATTTCATTTCTATGCTGACGATACACTCATTTACTGTTGTGGTTTCCCTTGCCAAGGCCACTGGCTACTTACAGATGTCCTTTAATCTTGTGGAAATGACAGCTTATAGACATGAAACTTGTTTTGAATGTTACTAAAACCAAATTAATAATTTTTTTTCGAATTGTAAGAAGATACCCGATTCCCTTGCAAGGAAGTGGTGTTGGTCCACTGTGTCTAAGGTCAATGCAGCCATCTACCAAAAAGTTTTAGCACACCTCATGCTTTCTGCTGCTGACCAACTTTTGGGAGATGCTGATTTTCATTTTCCAGGACTTGGCACCAGCACACAGTGACAAAGCTACAAGTACCTGGTTTAAGGACCATAGTATCCCTGTTTTTAATTGGCAAGCAAACTTACCTGACCATAACACTATAGAAAATGTATGGGGTACTGTGAAGAAGATGCGGTATGCCAGACCCAACAATGCAGAACAGCTAAAGGACACTATCGGAGCACATTTTATAACAAGCACCTGTATATGCATGCTCCTGCAACATATTTGCAATCTTTGGTACCACAGAATTTCTAAATCCTTCACTCACTACTGCACTTTATATGGCACTTTATATTTGAGTGGCTTTCATTGGCTACATGTTGAATCTCCCACTGGCACACTTTTACATATAAAGCTATCCTAAGCCAACTCCCTAAATATTTGTGGGGTTATATCTACAGAACCCAGAGTATGTACTCCTTATGTTCCAGTGATCGTTATTTACTTAACGTTCCCAAATTTCACACAGACCTCTGCAATTTTACAAAATATAACATTAATTTAAGTAATTTAAGCAGCCATTTCTATTCGCTACAGGAACAAGGTTATATTTATATTACACTTTTGTTCTGTAGAATTAGAAAACCCTCATTCTGCCATATATAAATCTGCTTGAAAATTGGCAGCATGGGTGTGGCTCTGTTTCAGAGCAGGTTTCAAATTACCCTACTGCCCAGAATCAGCAACCAATGGGTATTCAAGGTGAACAGCATCTTCTAAACCCACATGGACAAAAAATAATTAAAAAGTGGATAAGTAAAAACTTCTGTCTGTCTCCTTCTCCCTCTCACTCAAACTTTCTTCAACAGCTTTGTGCCTGTTCCCGTGCCACGGTACCACAAGTCTTTCAAGAGTAGAGAAACCATTAGCAAACATACAGCCAAAGGTCAAACAGCATCCTGCCATGTATGGCTGATCCGAGAGGAGACCTGGGAGAGGTCTTCGTCAACTTGCAAACGGAGGTTATTCTGAAACGTCTGCATGATGTAATGAATAAACTAAGCTGTTATTAGCCAGGTGTTCCTAATACAGTTATTGATGAGTGTGGAAGTGAAAGATATTTGATGGAGCAACAGAAAAGTTTACTGTTCCCACATTTCTTAAAATAATAGGAATAACCCAATGACACTTTTTGCCAGAATATATACTATTTACAGGAAATAATGAGAGGCTAATGACATTTGAACTGCCAAGACATCTTTGAATCAAAGCTTAAATATAAGACAAACCTCAGTCGTACGTTAGCTCCAACATAGGACTCGTATGGCTTCTCCACCTGCATGAACTCAAAGTCATAGCTGCGATTCTGGGTCAGCTCTCCTGGAAGAGCAAGCTCCTTCACCAGGTTCACAAACTCGTGTGTGTTACTTTTATCATTGAAGAGTTCTATGGGACAAAACAAGAATTAAAACAAAAGGTATGACTTAAGTTGTCTCCTTTAAATTTCTTACAATCATCATCCTCATTTCATCATTTGGGGTGTATGCGTTACTGAGAAGGAAACATTTAAAAACAGTTAGAGAGCAATTTGTAAACACACTGTTGTGTGCTAGTTTTACAGTGAAAGGACAACTATTGCTTCTTTACCCTCCCCAAACAATTCCATTGCAGATCATTCCAAGAACACCCACCCGTCCCCATGTGACACCCACATGATTTCTCAAGCCTTGTGTTGTAAAATTTACACCACAGACACATTCAACAGCAGAGCAATAACTGATCAAGTTTAACATTATCCCACTATACAGTATACTTCAATAAATTGTGAATTTATATGACTCACCAATCTGGCCGACAAACTCTATCCGAATACCCTGATGTTCAAGCCGCTTGCCAGTTTGTTTTACATTGAGGTTTACCTTTATTGGAAAACAGATATTACTGTTTACTAAAATATACAAACTATTCATTTAAGGAATAACATTGAAACATTTAGATTTTAGCTTCCAGAATTATTATTATTCTAAACTTCCCTTAGCAGACCATGCCAACAATGCCAAGACATAGTTACAAAAAGAAGCTTTTACCTAGGACTTTAAATACACTAATGGGATGTTAGTGTATGGAACAAATCTATGCTAACAAAAATGATCACCATGAAAAAATCCATGTTGGGTGCCACAAACCCAATTCCAATGAAGTTGGGACATAGTATAAAACAAATAAATACAGAATAAGATAAAAAAAATAGGTTTCAACTCATAATTCAATACACTCAAAAGACAAGATATTTAATGGTCAAAGAAATAAACCTTGTTTTTTTTTTTTTTGCAAATAGTCACTTATTTTGAATTTGATGCCTGCAACACTGCTAAAAAAGTTGGGACAGGGGCATGTTTACTACTGTGTTAAATCACCTTTCCTTTTAACCACACTAAATAAGCTGTGGTTACTGGAAACTGCGGACACTAATTATTGAAGCTTTGCATGTGGAATTCTTTCCCGATTCTATCTTGACGTAACTTCAGTTGCTCAACAGTCCGGTGTCTTTGTTGTCGTAATATGTTCAGTGTTAATGGTGCCTTCACAGATGTGTACTAACATACGTCCATAACAACAGAGATGCTGGCTGTTGAATTTTGCGCTGACAACACTCCGGACAGTCCTTTTCCTCTTTGGCCCAGTGGACACGGTGTGCATGATTTCCAAAACGTGGACTCGTCAGACCACAGGACATTTTCACACTTTGCCATAGTCCAGTGGAATTTCTGGTGTTATATATATATATATGGCTTTTAGCTTTTCGTGGTGGAGTTTTAACTTGCATTTGTAGATAGAACAATGAACTGTGTTCGCTGACCATGGTTTTCTGAAATGATCCTGATCCCATGTGGTAATATCTGTTACAAAATAATGTCTATTTTTGATGTAGTGCCGCTGAAGGATCGACGCTCACAGGAACTTAAGGTTGGTTTTCCCCGGGGTTACCCATGGGTACTTTTTGACCTTGACGACTTTTACACACCTTTAAGTGATTATTCTTGGTTGACCATTCCTGTTGAGTTAAACAATGGTCTTGAATTTCCTCCATTTGTACCAATCTGTGGATTGGTGGATTCTAAACGATTCCAGCATCAATAACTCTTTTTCTGATGCCCTCAGAAAGCTAATTTGTTCCTGCCATGATACTCATCCTCAAAAGTTTTGTCAAGAGCGGATTATAATAGATCCCCTTTTTTAAATAAAACAGGATTCCCACCCACACCTGATTGTCATCCCATTAATTGAAAACACCTGACTCTAATTTCACCTTTAAATTAACTGCTCTAATCCTAGAGGTTCACATATTCACAAATATGTAATATTGAATCATTTTTACTCAATAACTAAATGTCCAAGTATATTTCTTCTCGTTTATTTAACTGGCTTCTCTTTATCTAGTGTTAGGACTTGGGAGAGAGGTCCAGAGTTTGGTACTCAGACGAGCAGGAGGCACAGAGAGATGAGTGGAAGAGGAGGATCTGAGCGAGCGGGAAGAAGAGGCGATGATTAAAAGATTTGACAGGCATAGGGAGCGAGATTATGGTGGCCTTAAATGTACAGAAAATTATTTTAAAGTTGATTCTATATTTAACAAGAAGCCAGTGGAGTTGTTGAAGGACAGGTGTTATGTGATGAGATGAAGGAGTTCTAGACATTATACGAGCAGCTCCATTTTATATACAGTATTTCCAATTCCATACTCCCAACTTTGTGGGAACAGTTTGAAGCTGGTGATTGGAACACCTGATTCCTATAATTTATATGGTTGAGCAAATACTTTTGGAAATATAGTGTATATATTATTTTTTCTACTTTTAAGACAGATTAATTTACTTTTTGTGATATTTAACATGTGCTGATGAATGACAATAGATTTTGGTTCATGATTTAAACATTTTATGAACATTTAAACGACTAACACATTCTTCAGCCAGAAATATTTGTAAATTAAGATAAATAAGATAAATATGAGAAGTGGGCCTACTTTCACAAAGTAAAAAAAAAATGTTGTTCTTGTTACTAACATAAACACACTGATAAAAACACCACACACGCACTGTTCTTCCCACAAAGTGAGGAAATGTGTAGTAATGACTCACCTTTCCAGATACTGACTCTCCATCATAAAATAAATAATGTTTCTCAATTTTCCCATCTTCTGTTTTTAGATCTGCTGTTTTTCTGCTCTCTGCATCATTGAGTATGACATCAATCTCACACACAGGACCAAACAGACCACCGAGGAAACTCTGGACACAAATTAAGAAATTGATTAAATAATGCCGTTCTGTGGTTAGTCTAAGCATCCTTACTAATGCATATCATTGGAAAACCAGGCGCTTTCATCCTTAATCAACTTGGTCTTTAAAATAAAAATTAGGACACCCTTTAACCAATCAACACTGACCATCATATGACATCAAAATAATAAATATTGATCAGGTTTTATCAGGTTCTCGTGTATTTTTACTTTTTTTTTATCAAGGAATTCATTAAATGTCCTAAATATATTTTGTTTTGCTCTTATAAGGAAAAAAACATACTTTAATATTTATTGAACAAAGTGGCATAATAATATTATTATCTCACATATATTATTATAATATAATATTATATCACATAAAAAAACAATTCCATGCATCAATGACTTTAATGTACATGTATTATAAGAATATTTAAGAATAGCAGGAACACTGTACCACTCAAAAAAAACATCTGCCTGAATACCTGCCTAAATCAAGCCTGCTGGACTAGCAGTAAATATCTTAGCTTTTTCTCCAACCTTGGTGACATTAAGACCATGTTTTTGCCCTCAGTTATTAAATTACACATTCTTCTTGTTTATACTTTAAACCATAATATGTGCTAGCGTCGCTAAAACTGATCCTATCACCTTATCTAACTCCATCACTGCCCCATTACTGAAACTAATCAAAAACACATTGCACTTAGCCAATCCCACTGGTCACTGATTGAAGTTTCCAGACTATAATCCCAGTAACAGTCGATCTAAGAGCAATAGGTGGGCAGAGACAGTCTAGCTAAAGCAAATAACTGTCTGGTCATGGCTGATACTTCTCTAAAATGATGGGCAACAGGCTGGAAATAACATTTTCTAATCTTATATTTACAGACAACTGCTTCCTGAAGATAATCTTGAACATTGTACGTGCCGGGATGTCATGGTCAGTTTATTTCAATTACTGATCACTAATCACCATAAAATCCAATGACTAAACACAGTTGATCACTGACCACCATAATTCCCAAATCTGCACTCACTAAATCACCACTTTACCCAATCACTGATCAAAATAATTCCCAATTACCAATCAGTGAACACCACAGTTCCTAATCACTGATCACCATAATTACCAAATTTGCACTCACTAAATCACCACTGATCATAATAATTTCCAATTACCAATTAGTGAACACCACAGTTTCTAATCACTGGTCACCATAATAGCCAATATGACTAAACACAGGTCACTGCAGTTCCCCAATCACTAATCACCATGATTTCATATTACCACTCACTAATCAATGATGATAATAATTCTTAATGGCCAATCATTGATCAGAGTTCCCAATAGCAAATCACTGATCACCATAATTCCCAAATTACCACTCACTGTTCACAATAATACATAATTACTGATCACTATAATTCCAAATTACCACTCACCAATCACCACTGATCACAATAATTCCCATTTACCAATGACTGATTATCATAGTTCCCAATAGCAAATCACTGATCACCATAATTCCCAATCTATGATTACCATAATTTCAAAATACAAGTCACTGATCACCATTCTTCCCAATGACTGGTCAACATAATTTCCATTGAACAATCACTGACCATCACAATTCGCAAAGGCAAATCGAGAAGAGTTTCAGAGCTCAGAATCGGTTGCTTTCTCCTTTTATTAATGAAACCCACGTATAGTGTGTTGTGACTCGATTACAAATCGACACATTGGATTGAAAGATTCAACTCCGCTGCCATATCTCAGTACGGGTACTGGGCATTCAGGTAGCTACCAAAACAAGGCGATGACAGCCAGCTAGTGAACCAGTTAGCGCAACGAAAACGTGATTTTTGACAACTTTCCGCAAACTGTCATCTTTCTCGTTCCCCCCAACCACCACCACCCCCGGCCCCCACTTTCAAGCCACAAAACAAAAACGTACAACTCAGTGTTATCCCGTCTAAGAGGTTTGACTAGCATTGCTTTGACCATCTAGTAGTTATGCTAAGCACTCATGGTTTAGCAAACATCCTACATATATATTCATATAAAGGTATTTCGGATATTTTACTTGCATTAAAATAGGTTTTAAATTAGTGATACAGTTCACAAGCACTGTCCAGATTGGGCAGAGCAACACTGAATTACCTCGCTAATGTTACGGCAGAGATCCACACCCATTAACGTTATTAACAATGTTCGGACCGATCCTAAACGAGCAACTACCGAGCAGACACTGCACTTCACTGAGAGCAGAATCCACGAGCTTCCTGAGCCATATGTAGTGCACTAATAAAGACATCATGAGGGAATTTGGTGTTTAGCCGGTCTTCCCTTGGATGGCCTTGTTTTGAGCCTCTGTGTTCCTAACGTTACTTTAACCAGCGGTAAACACAATGCAGAGATTAGTTTTTCCTGCTCACTGATTCATCATCACACATTCAAACAAGATTCCGAAATATTGTGTATTCTTATAAACGCATCCGTGTTTTTCATCACGTATAATAAATCATACCATTTCAGCAGCTCAGCCTTATTCTCTTGCAGTCCAGACGAGAACTTGGTATCTGAACCGACACTGACTAGCGCTCCCGTGTGTGCATTTGGGAACTCTGGGATCGCAAACCCCTGGACACATTTCAAAACAAAAGTCTCCCTTTGCAACGTTGCTTTAAGATATTCGATTTTACTTTATATTTTATTTTGTCCATTTAAAAAAAAAACATTTTCCATTTCCTAACCAGTCCCGTGTCCATGTGAATATGGATATTTCGAAAAGAAAGTCTCACACGCCAGAATTTCAACAACTGTAAACAACTGTATTTTTAAGTCTAAGTCCCTTGCATTGCTGATCTGGCACGGTTTACACCGAATGCCCATCCTGACGCATCCTTCACTGTGGAATATCTAGGAGCAAGGAAATTTCACGACTGGATTTGTTGCACAGGTGTCATCCTATCACAGTGCCACGCTGGAATACACTGAGCTCCTGAGAGCGACCCATTATTTCACAAATGTTTGTAAAAAACAGTTTGCATGCTTAGGTGCTTGATTTTATACTCTTGTGGCCACGGGAGTGATTGAAACACCTGTTTCCGATCATTTGGATGGGTGAGCAAATACTTGGCAATATAATGTATCATTGTCACAAAGCAGCTTTACAATAATTATATACAGGATATAATCATAAAGTATAAATAAGGTAATTTTTTATCACTAACGAGCAAGCCGGACAGGGACAAGTGGGATGAAAATACCACACATATACGCACATATAAGGTGAGCACATGTGCCGGGAGTGATGAGCTGCCTCAACAGGAAGCAACTGGGGGTTAGGTATATGTCGATTAGGCAGTATTGAGAATTGAACCAGGGACTTTCCAGCCACAAGGCCAGTTCCTTAACCACAAGCCTATGAATGCCTTTGAGAGGAACTAGACTTAGAAGTGCATACCATCCTTATTTAAGTGGTCCTCAATAGCACTGATCAGCTACAGTCAGAAGTAATGTAGAGTACTAAAGCTAAACTATATTGCCAAAAGTACTTGCTTACCTGCCTTGACTCACATATTTCATTAATTGACCATGGCACTGTTCTTGAGCTGATCTAAAAGCCACATGACATTTGGAATCTGTAGAGATTTACTCTGCAGAAAGTTGGCGACCTCTTTGCACTATGCACAACAGCATCCACTGAC